>JAODKF010000068.1:32616672-32627322 GCA_026779585.1 Mormyrus proboscirostris | reverse complement strand
CCCTCACCAGCTCTCACAGTGGTGAAACCTGAAAATTCTCATTGATGTAAGTCTGTGGGCAGCTCTGCTGTGTCTGGGCCGTGGGGCGTGTATACCCTGAGATGTCGATGATACAGAAGACTCCCCAGGACTGCCTCCCCCCAAGGAACATAAGCGGTGCTGAGATCCCCACCACCGAGATGAGGGGACATCCCTGTCACCGTTACCAAGCTTGTCCTGATGGTTATCCCCCTGCATAAGCATTACCCTGGATTGACAGCCAGATCAAGCATAAACCATCCATTCATCCATCCATCCATTGCATGGGCAGGGGTGGTGCTCGCAGCTCCACCCAAGTCAACACCTACCTGACACAGAAGAACAGAACCACGGGACCAGATTTCTTAGGGAACTCGTGCTCCAAAACTCGACGGTCCAACTGCAGCCAGCTGAAGTGACCCCTGGGGGAAGTGTGTTCAACCATGTCAGAAAGTGGAGAAAGAGAATTTGACCATGTCAGAAGACCAGGGAAGCGGGTGTGACCATGTCAGAAGATGGGGGAAGCGGGTTTGACCATGTCAGAAGACGGGGGAAGCGGGCTTCACCATGTCACAAAATGGGGGAAGTGGGTATGACCATGTCAGGAAATGGGGGAAGCAGGTGTAACCAAGTCAGGAAATGGGAGAGGCGGGTATGACTCTGTCAGAAGACGAGGGAAGAGGGTTTGACCAGGTCAGAAAGCAGGGAAAGCAGATTCAACAATTTCAGAAAACAAGGGAAGCGGGTTTGACTGTGTAAGATAACTGGGGGAAGTGGGTTTGACCAGGCATACTCACGTTTCATCAGTGTACGATATTCCGAAATACTCCTTCTCCTTCAGGTTGAAGTGGGAGGCCACCAGGTCCAGGAGCTCCTTTGCCATCAGTTTGGGCTGCAGAGAGAAGGGGAGGGGCATTGGGATTAGGGCACTGGGGTACGTTAAGGTTCACCGCGATGACTTTCACTTTTCCCATGACATACTGGAGAGAAGCCTGACATCTACACTCTGCATCTTGTCTATACTCAGCGTATACTCATTCGATACTTGGTTCATACTAGGACAAAGAGTTTCCACAAACAGGACAAATGTGGCCCAAATCCGATTTTTGGCTCATATGTGACTCAGATCACATTTTTTCATGATCAGTACAAGTCACATTTGTTTTTGCGCATGTGTGTCATAGCGTCTTTGTTTTTGCGCGCCATTGCGTTGTTTTGTGCACACACGGGCCAGTTCAGTATAGTGAACCGTTCACATTGAAATCTGATATTGCCTACATTAAAATGAGTAATGTGAACAGGAAATCAGAATTGAGTATTAAGCCCTGCAGTGTGAACGTAGCCTCAGCAGTAATCATGTTTGTGGTGTAAACGTGATATTTGCACCCCCTGGTGGACATTTGGGGTCTCCCCCTCCACTCCCGCCACACGGAGCTCCATGCCAAAATGTCTTAATTACTGCTTTTCTTTAGCACAGGCCGTTTGTAATTAAGTGCAGGAAATGCGACAGTGATCGTTAATCCAGCCACAAACCGCCCTGATGTCCCAGAAATAGCTGTTGGAGTAGAATGCAGAGCATCTGACCCCCGAACTGGCTCAGAAAGTGGCCTGCCAGCACGTGCCCGCCTGCCCGTGAACGAGGTGGTTCTTTTCAGAAAGTGGCCTGCCAGCACGTGCCCGCCTGCCCGTGAACGAGGTGGTTCTTTTTGATGTAATTGTCCTCCTCAGTGTCACATAAGGTTCAGCTACTCAGAGCAGAGTATAGACGCCCTCCTTGTTTACATAAAAACATTTACATTTACATCTTGTTAAAAGTTGGGTGACTTTAGCACACACACACACACACACAAAGATACAGAGACAGGTTTGTAATTATATCTTTGTGGGGACTCTCCATTCATTTTATTTCAATCCCAACAATGACAACCTTAACCCCTACCCAGCCCTAACCTTACCCTTAAGTAACCAAACAAAACGATTGCATTCCCAGATCTCTGTGGGGACCTAAGTAATGGTCCCCACAACATCAAAATAACAGGTATTTATTACACTGTGAGGGAAATTTGGTCCTAACAATAAAATATAAACAGAATCCACCATACAGACACACACACACAGACAACTACCAGTGAAAAGTTTTTACCACTTTTCCATTTATTTCATAACCTGCAGGTTTATTATTCTTGTTAAGCACTGGAAAGTTTAGCGAACAACTATAAATAAAAATATACGTCAAACAAAACAAGTTTCCTTTATATCATGGAAAGAGTGTGTGACAGTGCATGTCTGGCATGGTATAGTCACATTCTAGTCTGTCCTTTAACTTTAAATGCACTACTTAAGTTTCACCCCATCAAACAGAGCAGTATTTAAAGTCCTTTGTAGAAAGAATGCCTCAAATTTTCTGTGTTGTTATAACTGCTACAGGAGGTTACTTTGATGAATGAAAGATATAACAAAAACTTTTAACTGGTTGTAAAAATACACATACACAGACACACATGAAGCATTCAGTCTAACGTCTAAATGCAGGGGAATTCACCAAAGAGCACCATGCTGGTTGTGGGCTTGAATGACAAGAGCTTTTTGGTGCAGTGCCTGCAGTGACAATATGCAGTGTCTTTAGTGAAAGTGCACTGTGCCTGCAGTGAAAGTGTGCAGCCTTTGCCAGAAAGTGCAGCAAAGAACAATAGCTGTCTCTCTGTTAGAAACAGCCTGTAACCTGTAAGCACAGGCCAGGAGCACAGCAAAATGTGCCCCAGGTTTTTACACATAAAATTATTATTAAGACTATTTCAGGGGAGGCAGGGCATCCTTTCTGAGCAGAGAGAGCAAGGCCTCTCTGGCGCTGCACTGGTGCCCTTACCAAAGAGGGGTCACTGGCCTCTGCCGCGCAAGGCCAGCACAGCCAATCATGAGGATCCCCTGGAAAAGGAACCAATGATGTCACAATCATAAGGGAACACTGAGCAGCCCCATGGGACCAGAGCGCTGAGCAAATCTCTAGCCTAAAAGACCCACGACACACTCACACAGGCTGGAACTGCCTGCAACCCCACAGAGCCTTCCTGACTGCAATTCAATATTGACCCTGCAGGAGGCACTTGACTAGGGTTGGGTCAACCTGTTCAAGGCTCTGGGTGTGAACTGAGGGAAAGCTCCAGACACCAATGATATGAAGCCGCTGAGTCATGGGGGAGTTGTCCGAATTCCTAAGGCTCTATACTGCCACCTAGTGCTCGTAAAAGAATTTCAGACAGAAGGAGTCAGCACTCAATACTTCCCGGCATGCACATCTGCATGCATAAATACCAGCATTCATAAGAGAAAAAAACAGTACAAAATAGAATATTCATTCAACATGCCCATCTGAAAAATTAAAGTGAGCAAAAGCAGCACCAGCAAGCTATTTTATGCCAGATACAAAAACCTGGAGAGTTATTAAATGGAGCAGGTTTAATTTTAAACACCCCACATTAATCCACGCTGCTAGCATTGACTGAGCATAGAAAGGCAGCAGATGGCCCACTCATTCAGGCCAGCAAGCAGAGCACTGTGTGTTACAGTCACAGTCCCCAGCTGTGTGGATCACATGACTCACAGCTGTGTGGATCACATGACTCACGGCTGTGGATCACATGACTCACGGCTGTATGCTTCGTTCTGATTCGAAGAGAAGTGTCAGCCTGGCTGAAATGCTCTCAGGTGTGGCCTAATGCGTCATGCTGCATCTACAGGGTACCTGTGCATTTAAGGTGAGAGAACTTCTGCGTGTCCCGCAGGAGTCCATCTCACCGCTCACAGGATGTTTCCTCATCAGGACCGACTCAGATTCAGTGCCAGTTTGTCACATATGGGGAGGAGCTCAAATCACAGGTATATGCTCTTTAGGTCTGGCTCACATGGAGAGCTCAGAAGGTAAGACCAAGATGGCACTGGGTAGGGAAGGAAGAATGCAGTGAAAGCAATGGAAGATCGCAGATGTTTCTAAGCTAAACTGGATTTCACTGGTTATGATGGTCCAAAAACTGCGCAGCTGCATTCAGATAGGGAAGAAACGTCTCTGTCAGTTCACAAGGTCTATGCAGAAGGTGGACAGTCTGGCTACAGTCTGGCCTGGGGGCTTCAGCAAGGCGGCCGTCCATCTCCAGCGTACTGAGGGAGTTTGTCCCTCCACCGAAGATCAGAACTGACAGCGACACAGTCCTGCCAGCTAAACTCTGTGAAAGCAGTGAGAATAGACTCGGTGAACATAACGCCCGCATCTAACTTTATGCAGAGCCCCTTTAAAACTGAGAGGCTCACAGTAAGAAGTCTGAACCGTGAGCTGAATAAACACCCAGATCCATAATACTTGTATTGCTTCTTAAAATAAAAAAGGACAGCATGCAAGTCCACTGTGACGACTTAACAACATCTGACAGCAGGAGAGCAGATGCCCATGCAGCAGAGCCCAACACATTTCTCTCAAGAGCAGCGCTTATGAGATCAGCCAGATGCAGAGCATCATGGGAAGCTGTGGCCCAATTGCTCTTTTTTCAGATGGGGGAAACTAGCTTTCCACTTGTGTTTCTTTTTAAACACAAAAAACCCATAATGAGGAGATTTTTATTTATATCCCAGTTAATAACATCTGCATGCATGCTAATGACATTCACATGCTCCTCACTGGCCGAGAGCATCGGCGGATTCCTGTCAGGGCGGGGCCAGCGGGCTGTCCCAGGGGGCTAAAGATCCAGAGGCAAGATCCTTACACGGTGGCATGAGTAGGGCAGGGGTGCAGTGGGGATCAGGTGGATGTACACACACTTCACCTTCCCCCGCCCACCAAGCAAGGCACATTAAATGGCCCTCTGAGGAACACACACACACGTTTATAATTACAGTACATCTTTGTGGGGACTCGCCATTCATTCTTATGGGGATAATTCTAATTCCAAAATGACGACCCTAACCCCCACCCAGCCTGAACCCTATCCATGAGTAACCAAACAAAATATGAGACATTTGGAATTTTTAGTTTTTAGATTGCATTCACGGGTATCCAAAACGTCAAAATAACAGGTTTGTATCACATCGTGGGGGACATTTGGTCCCCACAATGTAATATAACCCTAATTCACACACACTACGATCTAAAAGTCTGGCATAGCCGCAGATTGCCTGCCTCTCCACATAAACCAGGAAGGGCAGAACTATTGGTCACTGAGAGTGAGGGGGGGGGGGGTCAAACAGGAAACTCCCCCATCCAAAACTGTGAAGTACCTGCACAAGGAGCTCCAGCTTTCTGTCGTCGAGGAGGTGGACCTGGCAACGGCGGCCCTCCGTCATCTGGAAGAGAGGAGATGGTGGGAATTAGAACCAGGGGCCCGAGGACAAGTGACAGAAATAGAAATGCCCCCCCGGGACCGAGGACAGATCCAGAGTGTCCATCCGATAGAGTGAGTCACACAGAACTGAGGCAAACATGAAAATATAACCCACACAGAGTCCCTCCCCAGAGCTGGATATAACCCACACAGAGTCCCTTCCCAGGAATAGATATAATCCACAGTGTCCCTCCCCAAGAATGGATATAATCCACACAGTGTCCCTCCCCAGGTCTGGGTGTAATCCACACAGAATCCCTCCCCAGACTAGAAATAACCCACATAAAAACCCTCCCCAGGACCGGATATAACCCATACTGTCCCTCCCCAGCACTGGATATAACCAACAATGAGACCACACAAAGACCCTCCCCAGGCCTGGATATAACCCATACTGTCCCTCCCCAGCACTGGATATAACCAACAATGAGACCACACAAAGATCCTCCCCAGGCCTGGATATAACTCTATGTGAGTTGTCCTCAGCACTAAATATAGCCAACATAGTGTCCCTCCCCATGACTGATTTGCACAGAGAGCAGAAGCCACGGTGAGTGAGAAGTGAGATGCCAATGAAGCACCAGGTCTCCTCACTGAAACCACACTGAGTGAGATGCCAGTGAAGCACCAAATCACCTTGCTGAAGCCACTGTGCAAGAGATGCCAGTGAACCAGTTCATCTCCTCACTGAAGCCATCATACAGTAAGAGCAGTGGCTGCAATTCACCCAGACACCAGCCACATACTGGCACGTTAGTGAGAAGCTGGTGACCCAACAAGCATGCCCCCCACAGACCAAAAATTGTCAATGTATGTGCAAAACATAGGGCTTGTTTTTTCCTTGTTGTACAGTTTCATCAGGATCTCCATGACTTATCCATAAGTATACCTCGATAGGAGGGGGGGGTTGGATCTCAGCAGGAATGTATCTATCACTCAGTCCACATGGAAAGTGGTCACATGACTCCAAATGAAAGGCAGCAGGCAGGCAGGCAGACCTTTTCAAAGAGCCTGAACATGACGAACAAATCAAGTTTCCTCCACATCTGGGAGAAAAACTCAAGAACAGCCGAAATATTCTTCTGGAACGTGAACATCCAACATCTCCCAACATCTGCACCGTGGACGTTTCGAAAACACCTATAAAAACGCGGTGCCAAGCAAACCGTAGCGCTAGCCATTGGAGTGATGTTTATACTACACGGGGAGATGTCCCTCGGGCCGCAAGCCCCCACCCCCAGCCTCAGTCTGGGACAAAGCGCTAACGAAGCAGTGTGATCTCATCACCTCTGTGCAAACACACTGCGGTGGGTAAGCTGGTCTAGGGGGTCCGCGAGGTCTGTGGGGTGAGCGTGCGGTGCAGTCAACCCCCTGCAGCGCGTGCAGCCGACGGGGCAGTGACACTCATTTCATAGTCAGAGAGCAGCGACACCCACATTGTTGACAAAGGGAGCCAGTTTCTAATTACCGCGAAAACGCAGCACTGAAGCCGCCTTATAAAACAGCTTTGAAAAATAATATCGGAGAACAGAAGCAGTTGGAAACGTTTTATCACGTATATATGTTTACTACGCAAAACATTATTTACATAAATAAATGAAGCTGCCAGAAGGTGACTGACGGGGGTGTCACACGTTTAAAGGGTTAATGCCGCACAATCTAACTGACCAGCTGCAAGTGAAGCAAAGGGACAGAAATGAATCCAGATTTAACATGTTAATCATATTTAACAAGCGTATAGTATATGCTTTCACTCGGCGTTATCTTGGGCCAGCGGGGCTGTTAAATTGGATTAAAGAACAGCCCTGGATTTCCCGTTACATGCATGATCTGCTCGGCATTGAAACCGCATCTTATTTATAAACAGGAATGTACACTGTGGCACTAGGTCCAAGGCACTTAAATCCAAGCATTTATTACAAAAATGCCCACGCTTCCATACGAAATGCGACACGCATGCAAATTAAGAGTAACGCATTAAAAGAATCAAAGTGGCAAGAACTTCATCCACGGTTTCCCGACCTGTAAATTCTGATTTGTATGAGGCGCGTGTGCATCAGCATACCGACCCGCACTGGAGTGGACCAGACCGGACCGGCCCGCTGCGCAGCAGCCGCCTTACCTCGGAGACCTCCGGGCGCTTCCGACATGCGATCCCGAAAGAAGCGACTGCGGCGCCTCCACCGCCGGAGGCACACGCCCCGCAGACACCTACCCCCCGCCCGACCGGAGGCTCGAGCCGAGACACCCCCTCTCCACCGGCGGGGACGGAGCGCCTCTCTCACGGAGCGACCCGCCACGCACAGCTCTCCATCGCCCTGCTGCGCAGAGGATGGGATCCGCCGCTTGCCGCCCCCGAAAATCCGGCTGGGAGGAGAGAGACGGGGTTGGAGTCGGAGGGAGGATGGTGGGGAGAGAGCCAGTGGCCCTATACACTGAGCAGGCGGAGAGCCGCATCGGGTCCGCCCGGGGGCCTGGGAGCAGGTCCTCAGTGCGCGGCAACATACGTTCCTCACGGAGCTCCCAGTCTCAGTTAAAAAACATGCATAGATACATGACAAAAAGGTATGATTGATATGTCAGTTGCAGCGCACCTTCCCATCATCAATGTTAAATTATTATGTGAATATCATGGTTTAAATAACATTCGTTGTTGAATGCCTGATATAACATATATGCGCAATTAAATGATTGATACTCATTTTATCCAGAACCAGCAGCACTTGGTAACACAGATATATTCCAAAACATCTGAAAGCTACATGGAAATTTAAAATTTGAGAAAAGGCAGCAAAATCTATAAACATGTGTACCACAGGCTACATACATGCTTGCTGACTGCTTTATGATTAAAATGACACTGAAATCACTGCTGTGACACCACAGGCACCCTCCAGCCTCAGTGACATGGCAACTCTGCCTATAGGCAGTTGGACCTGAGTGGCGTTTAAATAGATCCATGTCCCGGTTTAATTGCTTTCTGTTGGTTGGGCAGGAGGGGTGTCCGCCACCATCACAGGGCACCCTTGTTTGGCCGGTCTTGTACGTGTGGGGGGTTTACTTTGAAGTGAGGAAGTCCAGGATGCAGCGGGGCGTGTTAGCCTGGACGGGAACATCCACATCCCTGCCAGTCTGGCAGGCTTGTTGAGGGACACTCAACATAAATCCCAGAAGTGCACTTTGAAATAGCAGCCCGCTTCTGAGGCTGTATTGAGAACAGCTGCACAGGACTGCCTTTAAGGAGAAAGGGGTGCGATAACGGCAGAGGGGGGGCTTGTTGCAAATGGCCTGGGGGGGCACACATGTGCTTAACTGGAAGCAGTAACATACTGAGCAATCAAAGGCCCTGATGTGGACCATGTGAGCGGCAAGTCACGATCCATCAGCACTCGGGCAACCTACAGAGCTCTCAGATCGAGTTTCATGGTGCTGGGGGCGCCCCCTGCAGGTTCCTGGGGACCAGTGACACAGGGGTGAAGGTCGTCTACATTATGTAAACACCACTGGCTGTGTAAATTCACACAAGCCGGAAGACGGTGGCCTCCATTAACGCGAGACGTGGATTCGGGCGCTGCCTCTACATCGGCTATTAGGTCCAGCGTGTGGAGGACAAGGCACTTAGGGACAGCCTGACAGCCAAGCAGACAGCTGCTGAGTCTCTTAATGAGAGAAGAGGCCCTCAGGCGGCCCCGGGGGGCCACACACGAGATGCGTTCCCCCCATTATGCTGTATTTGGTGCCCAGGGGCCAGTTTGTGGTTTCTGACCCCCCTTCCCAGATGTTCCAAAAACTTAATAAATATCTAGTGAGTAGAGTCAGAAGACCATAGCTGGTTAGCAGAACATGCTGCTTCAGCATATCCTAAATAAGGGACATGTTTATTTCATTTAATCCACTTGCACAATGACAGATGAAAAACCTTGAACCTCAGTACTTAAAGTAATTAGCGTTTGCGGAGGTAAATGCAGCCACCGCTGAGGCCAAGCCTCTGGGTGGCGCAGGTGAGCGTGTCGGGGCAGTAGATGCATTTGTGTTGTATCGGGGATGACTTGTTCTTGGAGGTGCTGTGTGGATTCTTGCTGTCAGATCACGCTGCCTCATGTTGTTGCTTTTATAACAAGGCATGACCCATTTCTTCCTTGGGACCAAGTCCCCAGTTTGCTGATGCATTTTTTTAAATTTACATCAAAGCCGAAGGCCATAATCGTGCCTGTTTAGATGTTAAATTTGGTGACTATTTCTGACATCCCTTCAAGAATCGCTAACTTATGCTTAGCGATGATTCCAAGCAGCTCTGCACCTCCATCAGAATCTGAAGGAGTCCATGGTGCATGGCAGGCCTAAGGGGGGTGGGGAGTTGTGTGCCAGCGGTATACTGTATTCTGTGTTTAACTGCCCCCGGCCCAGATCAAGCTCTATGCCAGAGAGAACCCTGAAGTGACCCTAATGCTCTGTGCTCATCCATTTTTTGCCGGTTGCTCCCTAATAAACTATTTATTGCAGAATCAGGGTCACAAATGTGGGTGGCATGTTGTTAAGTCTGAACCTCATACGAGCCTACATCCCAAAACACGGCAGTCAACCTGGGAAAAGAAAGTCTCTGTGTCAGGATGAAGCAGCACTAATGTCCTTATTGAGACCTCTTGCCTGTGTGCATTTGCTGAAAAAGATTCCACTCAGTTTTTTAAATAGCTTAAAGGTCCAACTGCCTCTGCCCAGCGGATCCATTGTAAGAGGGCATTTGCTGCCACACGTTAGCGATCACCAGATATCCTGGGTGTGTCTGTTTTTCAGCTGCCCAGCTAAAATAATCCTTTTTATGAGTTTGTATCTTAAAAAAGGAGCCTGCGCTTAAAGCCAAAGACTAAAATGATTCAACAGAATGGAAAGTTGCTTCCAAGCTGTTTCCGGGACAGTTTCGGTTCTTGGAACCTGGCGATTCTGTGGGAAATGCGGGGCAGGACCTGAGGATGTAGTTTGCTGGCTCAGTGCGCTGTGATTCAGGGACACAGTGCTACTCAGACCATCTGCTCTACTTCCTCTGAAACGCATCTTTCAACAGAAACTTCTGGGAGCTCAGGTGCTTCAGAGAAAGCAAAGACAGGCCAATGAAGGCTGGTTCATATCACCATGATGATAAGATGAACTTTTCTGATCCCAGGCAGAAACAGGATGTAAGGTAAATGTAAGTTAATCCATGCAGGGAGCAGAAATATAAAGTACAGATATTTTATGGGTTCCACTGAAATAAAGGTAGCTGATT
>JAODKF010000068.1:32533869-32544187 GCA_026779585.1 Mormyrus proboscirostris | reverse complement strand
GTTTTCGTCCATCTATATATGATTTTGTATGAAATCATACACAAATTAAATAAAATAATATTGTATACCAGCTTATCTGTCAAACAGGCACCACGCCTGTAATTACTAGAAATTTATTACAGCTAGTTGTACCTTACTAGCTGGCTTACCATTAGTTGGCTAACGTTACACAGCACTGGGCAGTTAGCTCATTATCTGGACTTTTTATTTGGTTATCGTTAACTAAGCGACGAGCTGACTTTGTTAAATTGGGATTGGTTTTGATGGATAACGAGACGAATAATGCAGCTGGGTTATGCTGTGAAGCGTTTATCTGCCTGGTTACCTACTCGTAACTACTCACCCCGTGTGAACCTCTCTGCTTGGTGGCGCCTTGTTATAGCTATCGGCACCCTCTGTTAATCTCCCTCTCTGGTTGTCTCTTGTTAACCACCCTCACCCAGTATAAGCCTCGTGTGTGTAAGCACACTGGGTGTGTAGCTGGGGTCCCACTTGGACCTACACACTGTCCTCTTTCTGCTGTGATTTTTTTTTCCATCCATCCATCCATCCAGCCGTGCCAACGTAAGATCAGAGCTGCCATTGCGGCCCAGCTAAACAGCCTGATCTCGATGTGGTGTGCTGCACTGTTAGCTGCTTGTGCTCCTGCACGGGGGGATAATCCCTGTTGGCGTGAAGTAGGTGTGCGCTTCCGGGGTGTCGCTGCTCAGAAGGCTCTGCTGGAGGAGAACTGGGTCACCCGTACTGGCTGCGTAGAGACCCGGCCCTCAGAGACAGACCAGCCCGGAGTCTTCCTCCAGCTGCCTTCTGGAATCGTGGCCTCTTCCCTTTTTCTTTTTCTATTTTCCAGCACATTATCTGCTCATTTTTGCTCCTTTTAGCAAACCGTACACCACTGCCCTGACCCCCGATGCCTGACATCATTTGCTGGTATTGTGTAGTCTGGCTTGTTCATGTGACGCTCACACTCCCCTTTGCCTGCGGAGATGCTCCATAACGGCCTGCTTGTTCGCACCGTTCCCAGGCGCTGCTCTGTGGACCGGCCCTGCCGTGTGAGACTCACATTCCTGGAGCTGCTGGGAACGGCCTCTGGTACGTTTCTGATGCTGGCTTTTCGGATTATCAGGCTTAGTGCTTCCAGTGCATCTCTGTGGGTTATGACCCCCCCTTAGACACAGTGCCGTTATTATAGTTATTCATATACTTATTACTTATTCATTTTTATGTACATCATATATCAGGACAAAGGCACCAACTCTAAAATCATTTGTATTTTTACTAAAGATTTGACACTAAAAGTAAAACCAGAGAGGGGCTGCTACATCCTATTTCTCGCTTCCTACTTCATTACTTTGGTCCCCCCCCCCCTTTCAGGAAGTGCATCCTGGAGAGCAGAGCACTAAGACGTGGCCCCCGCTTTACGCCTTGCCCCCTGGTGGCACTTGGAGGAATGCACTTGGCAGGGAGGGAGGGGTACCAGACGCACGCCGTTCCCATGACCCGGTTCGGCATCTGAGCGGAAGAAGGCCTCTCGCGTGGGACTTTGGGGGGGGCAGCGATGGCCATGGATGACTTCACGACCCGGACGTATGGCACCAGTGGGCTGGACAACAGGCCGCTGTTCGGGGAGACCTCAGCAAGGGTGCGAGTCCTGCCAGGGGGCTGATTGTTTGTCCACAGGCAGCATTATGCTTGGAGAAAAGGGAAGTGGGTCCCCCTCTGAAAGTGCTAAAGCTGATGTCTTACAGAAACGGCCCCCATATGCACCTGGGCTTCCCTTCATGAAAATGTCAGCATTTGTCTGAGGCCAGAACGGCGTGGTGGTTTATTCAGTCGTTTCCATTTTATTACAGGATCGGATAATCAATTTAGTCATCGGCGGACTCACGTCTTTGCTCGTCATAGTAAGTAAACTGCTGTTACCTGGAAAGAAACTAGCATAAGTGCTGCCTAGTGGGAGGGTGTGACGCAGGGATATAGACTTTCCGGAAGTGTCACGACAGAGGACTCTCCTGTCATGATACCATTTCTCACCGTTTCTTTCTCTCTCCAGGTAACAATTATTAGTTCCTTCGTTTTTCCCGTTCCTCCGAAACCTCTGAATATCTTCTTTGCCATCTGTATCCTCATGATCTGTGCTTCAGTCTTGGTGCTCGTAAGTGACTCTGGGGCCTCAAACTCATCTGGTTCCATCAGTCTGCCGACCTCTAGCTTCCCTCGGAACCTGACTGAGATTTCTTTTCTTCCCACAGATTTTCTGGTACCGCCAAGGAGACCTGGAACCTAAATTCCGAAATCTAATCTATTATATTCTGGTCTCCATCGTCACGTTGTGCATCTGTGCAAACCTGTACTTCCACAATGTAGGGAAGTGAATGCCTTATTAAACTGTAACATCAACAAGAGGGTCTCAGCCACCGGGGGCCACTCTACCTTTAATCAAGCACAAAGAATGCCAGCATGTGTCTATTGGATGCAAGATTCACACATGGCCTGTTAATCAGTGATGGTGTTTGGAGATGTGGTTCATGGGGGGTGTGGCCATGGGCCCCCAGGAGGCGTGTATCACAATCAGCCCAGCCTATCAGGGTGTCTGGTTGTCATTCCTCCACTCAAAGCAAGATCAGTAGTTCGGCTATTCAGACTGTATATGATAATCAGTCAGTTTCATCCTTGCATGAAATGTGAACCAACGTTGGTCAGCTGGTCTTGGAGATGCCACCTCAATCACACAGTCGGTGTGGCTCAGCTGTGATGATCCCAGTGTAGCCTCTCATGGCAGAAGCTGTATGAATCTGGCTCTCCATCTTCCTGGTTTAGTTTAGTCTTTATTGTAGCGCTCGTATGATTATATGGATGACGTTTCAGTTCTTGTTTTTCTGTACTGTATTTTTCAAAATCATTGCACTTTGAGCTTAAGCATTTCCAGCTGGAATCACCAGGGAGACCAAAATGTATCATTTTTAATTTAAGATTTTACATAATAAACAATCTGTCATTTCTGCTTCTCACGTGGTTTGGTGTTACTCTACAGACATCTAAGCAAGGGTGGCACTTAAGCAGTGGCCTGTACTACGAAGCGCGGTTACTGGCTTATCGGGGTAACTTTGAGAACAATTTGATGACGTGTGGTGTAACTTCGCGATTAACCCGTACTACGAAAGGTGGGTAGGTTTTAGTCGAGGCATGCTGGCATGGCAATTTACGCTGCGTCTCAAACCTGCTCCGAGCAGTTTTTGTTCTTGCTTAAGTCGAGGTTTCTGTGTAAGCCAGCCCTATACTGTATGTGCACTGCCCTTCCCACTACAATTTCTCCGAAGACAATGCTGGCGTACCTGGATGATCTGTACGACATTAGCGTGAATTGTGAAGGACTCTCTCCCTCTCAATTTGTATGAAATGAAGCAATGGCATATGATATGCATTCAATGTATTAACTGTTAGAGAGAAAGTTATTCTGAAAACCCAAGAGGTGTGCATTGTTCCCTGTTGTCCACTGATCAAAGCACACTTCACTAGATGTGTCTTATCTAGTTTTAAAGTTATTAACCCACTCATGTATTGTCCCAATTCGAACATTCAAAACTTAAAATTCATACATAAAGCAATATGGGAAACAAAGGGGTGTGCAACAGTCGCCATGAGCCCAAAATGCTAAACCCCCATGTCATTACAGCTGAAAGGACCTATTATAGTAACTATTACCATGATTTGGCACAAATCACGAAATGATTTGAAGCGCAAAAATAAGAATCGTTGTCTGTGTACAGGACATCACAACTTAACCGGGGTGACATGTGGTTCCGAGTCGTTTTCTCACTACACATATGCTTCTGTTTTGTCCTGTTGTAAATCATTTGTTTCTTAAACAATGGCTCACATTCTATTAAGTGTAATATAAAGACACCTTTTTCTTATTAGCTGTAAAACATAGAAACACTCTATTAAGTAGAGACTAGACACAACAAATCTCATAATGAGTAGAAATATAAATACGTATACACAGCCCTACCACTTGACATGTTTTTGTATTTCATCTTGACTCGCTGCCACGTACACTTTCCACTACTATTGCATTTGAAATCGGATCAGTTAAGTTATTTTTAACATTAGGTTTATATTATGAGTAACATCACAGAAATGGAACTTAACGGAGCATTACATTACTTAACAGCAAATAATAGGCTTACTTCTGAATTGTGTCGCATCTGGGAACCTCTATTTATTAACAGTATTTCAGTTCTTTTCAGAAAACACTTCATAGTCTAATACTTGGTCGTGAGATATTTTATACCACATTTTATGACCATGAAAATGTACGTATGCAGTTTCTCCGTCAACAATACGTTGCCAACAAGCCTGCCTGCTTTTGTTGGCTGCAGTGGTATTGGACTTTCATTACATGGTTGATTTAAACTCCTCATAATCCTGCATAATTAGCATGCAGTCTTCCTCCGTGAAATATGGAGATCGCGCCATGAGTCAAACGGTTACTTGCGCTGCCGAACGCGCACAAACTCCAATGCAGTTAACACCGATTTAACAAATCGACTTCTAAACTGGAGTCGTAGTACTGATTAGCACCGATTGAGACAACCTAGTTTTGTCAACCCCGTGTTTGAAAATTAACTCCGGGTTAAATCTGATTTGGTTAAACCCCCTTCGTATAGTACAGACCACTGGATGTGCTTGGAGAAAAGTCATTTAACCTTTGGGACACACCGGAGATGGTACAGCGGCCTGGATTCCGTTAGCGGTCAGCTCACATGTACCATTTCTCTGCTACTCCTATTTCAGTGTCTCACAAAGAAGTAGGTAAATTAAAGATCCCCTTTCCTTACAAGGATTGTTTTCCCTCACAGGTCACTTGGTAAATGCATCAGGCCATCAACTTAAATGAAGGAAAAAAAAATTGACAGCTTTATAAAGTTATATTTAATAAATAACGACAAAAACCATTACAAACAGAAACTGATAAATTAATGAGCTAGGCAAGTCAGACATTTGGAAGTAACTGACAACACCCTGTAACTGGAAAAAAAAAAAAAAATATATATATATATATAATCAGTGCAAGATTCAGAGAAACCCTGAAGAGAGGAGACCGGCCGTCCAGCAGGGGACCCATGGATGCAGTGACATCTCCGTAAGACGAAGCCACCGCAAGCCTTGTGACAGCTCTGCGTCAGCCGGAGGAGCCAACACTTGCGGAGGCTGCCCACTCCCCAACACAGCACAGCAGACTTCCCAGAAAACCTGCCTTTAGTTCTGGGCTCCATTCAGTCTTGGGTTGTGAGGAAAATGCTTGGAGGGGAGGTCACCACTGAGACGACGGCCCACCTTCACCAAATTAAAAGTATCGTGGACTCACAGCACGCTAACATGTAATGAAATACACGGAGATGCGTAGTCATGCAGACGGGTGTTTGTGTCAAACGGCTGAACTGATACTTCAATATTGAGAGCACTGAAGGAGGGAAGGTATAGAAAATCCCCAGGATGTCCCGTGATCTCACATCACGCAAGTGTGGCGTTCATGAAGGAATCTTCTGGCAGTTGGCCTCACCTGGAAGGTCTCGGTCACCTTGTGGATGAAACCAAGCGAACACCATCTCCCAGGGGCTGCTGGGAAAATGCCTGCCCTCACGCCTGTGTATCCCCAGACGCCTCCTGCTTCATCGGCGAATGGCCTACTCAGATCTTGGAGCATGAGGGTAAAAGCCGAAGGGGAGTGGCCATGGTTCAGGAACACTGGGACCAGGTGGCACGGCTCTCCCACCAACATCTCCGTTCACATTCTCCCTCCGTCAACCCCAACGGGTCTCTGAAAAGGGCTCACCCCCGCTTCACTACATCAGCAAGAACATCTACATGTACACTAGCTGCCTTCAATTTACTGAGAACTATTTTCTGGTGGATCCAAGACAAATCTGCCATTATTTTAGCACAAAGCAGAAATAACACTGATCTTAAGTTCCAGGGAGGTCGTCAGCTCACAAGCCCAGCTGCCGTCTGATCTCATCTGCCACCTAAAGCAGCTGCAGCACCGAGACCCGGAAACCTCTCTATTCATCCGATTAGTGAGGGGAAGAAATGAGAACACCGACAATAAATTGCATATCCCTGGAAGCTGAGGGTCACGCGAGAAGAAAAGTCGCCGGCAAGTGATTCAAGGGCAGTTCTACGCGTCCTGGTGACCTGGTGACCTCATGCCTGCGTCCCCGTGTCAGTCAGAGCTCTCCCCTTGGTTTTCAAGTATAGGGTCTGAAATGGCAAAGAAAGCTCATGTAAGTCCTTGTGTAACCAGACAGCAAACACGTCCAGGAAGCGTGGAATGACAGGTCAGACCAGCTTTTCAACGAACGAGTTCAGGTCACCAACGGGGGTCAGCTTAACTCCAAAAAGCTCTCGTGTCAAAAGGTAAAATGCCTAAAACAGAGGTGCCCTCGTGGGTGGGTGGGTGGTCTCCCAGCCACCAGGGGGCGTCCATCTCACCTGTCAATGCTGTTAGGGGCAAAACAGAGTCTCCTACGATGTCATCCGCAGCCTGGATAAAGGTGTTGGGTGAGGGCACGATGAGGACTGCGCTGCCCCCTACGGCCCCTTCCACTACCTGCGTTTCCAGAGGCTAAAAAAGCCACACACTGGGTCACATTTAGTCAAAAAAAAAAAAACATACACAGATTACAGTCATGAAAAGGCAGCCCTGATACAATACGTGGAACATTCCAGTATCAGAGAGCCACAGAACCCTACAAAGCATGACAGCACGCACGCCGGCCACGCCTCCGCGACCATGCAAGCACGAACGCCCACCTCCGAAGCAAAGGCCGAATCCGCCAGGTGCTCCTGCACTCCTGTGGACTCCTCGTCCTCCTCCGCTGAGCTCTGCAGGAACTTCTCAACCCCAGGGCCAGTGGCATGTGTCTCGGGGCTCCTGACACTCTTGTCCGCTTTGGCCAGGCTCCCGTCTACGTCCTCGGAGGCCTCCAGGGGAGCAGGGGAGGCCAGCTCGTCGGAGGAGACCGTCTGGATGATGACGCCGGGGTGAGCCATCTGCACGGCAACGTTGTCGCTAGAGCCCAGGAGGCTGTCAGCCTGCGGGTTTGAGAAGAGGAGGTCCTCACAGCATAAGCAGCGCCACGGAGGCTCGGCAGAGCCAGAACTGCAGGGAATTCCAATGGACCTGTAGAGTCCTCCCCCTCCTCCCCTCCAGAAGGCGCTGCAGGCCCATGAGGACCTCAACTTCAAGACAAGACCATGAATTTCAAGGGGACGGCTTCTTCCGGGTTTTATTCACGAGTGAGGGAAGAAGGGAGTGGGAGATGGACAGGCGGACCTGCACGGCATTGGCAGTCATGTGGACGGGTGCCGTTCTGTCATGGTAAGTGACAGCTGAGCCAGAAGGTATTGATTTACCGGTCGATCTACCTTCCTACCCTCATCTATGGTTATGGCTGAAAGAATGAGATCGCGGATACAAGCGGCAGACATGAGTCTCCTCTGCAGGGTGTCTGTGCTCAGCGTTAGAGACAGAGGGAGGAGCTCAGACATTAGAGAGGAGCTTAAAGTAGAGTCACTGCTCCTCTGCATCGAAAGGAGCCAGTTGAGGTGGTTTTGGCATCTGTCTAGGATGCATCCTGGTCGCCTCCCTGGGGAGTTGCTTCAGGCATGTTCAACTGGGAGGAGACCCCGGGGTTAGACCCAGGACACGTTGGAGGGATTCTATATTTGGGCCGGCCTAGGAACACCTTGGTATTCCCCGGGAGGAGCAGGAGGAGGCGGCTGGTGAGAGAGAGGTCTGGGCATCCCTACATGTGGAGGAAGATGGATGGATGGATGGAGTGACGGATGGATGGATGGAGTGACGGATGGAAAGCACGCCAGCAAGTGCTTCATTCTATTTGAACAAATGACAATAAAGCTTTGGAATCCTTGAGAAGCTTCTGCTAACAGACCTCTGACCTGAACCTGCTATGCTCCACATGTCCGTGCAAGGCAGGAAGATCTACCAACAGCCACTCAGCACGGAGGGCAGCTGTGGGCCCAAAGCAGGCGGGGGGGCGGGGCGTTACTTACCGAGAGGCCATGGACAATGATCTGCTCTGGGGACGAGGGTGTGGCTGTGGCGGTCAGGGTAACCGTGGAGCTGGCGGAGACTGTCAGCGGCAGGCCTGAGCTGGAGCCGGTCTGGATGTAGTATGTTCCTGGGGTTCCTGTCGGCTGCAGGTGGAAAGACTGCAGGGAGGGTGGGAGAGAGAGAAAGCCCAGACATAGTGAGCAGAATAACACAGCTGTTTGAAAGCCAAATTTCTTTTTAAAAAAATTGCCGGTTATAATGCGGTGGTGATGTGATAAGTCATGTGATCATGTGAAGGCACAACTCACAGGCAGGATTTCAAAGGCCTGCATGGCTCCTGCGTTTAGTGTTATCGTGTCAGAGTCGTTAGCAGCAAAGGAGGGTTCTGAGGAGGCTTCACAGAAAGACAGCAGCAGTCAGTCATACGAGGGCCACACAGCGCATAGCCAGGCAAACGCAGCAGCGATGACGTCAGCCCCCACTCACAGACGTGCGTGATCTGCACCGGGATCTGCACCGGGATCTGCAGCGCCCCCATGGGGCTGGAGGCCGTGGCCCCGTTCTCCTCCAGCCGGGCAACCCTGATCTGGACTTGCTGGACCTGGCCCGAGGATGGCGAGGTGCTGCCGGCCCGCGGTGACCCCACTACGACCTTGCTATAGGGCTGCTGGTGCTCAGCCAGGTCTTGCAGGCCCTTCAGAAGCACTGCAGAAGTAACAGGCCAAACTGTGAAGGTGCTCTGGTCCATGCGCAGGAGACACGACATCAAAGCCACCGGCACACTGCAGTGAAACAGCCAGACCACCAGATGGCAGGAACACACAAAACGACACACCACGGCAATACAGGGAGCATATTAGCCTCAAGACTCTTCTGCTCCAGGAATGCCTCCTCTAATCTGACACTACTCCATGTTCTGCTGATGACTGAATATCGGTCCTACTAGGATCTCACTTTGGACAGAAGCTAATAAATAAGGTAAGTAAATGCAAGTGCAGGTGGACAGCAGTGAGACGAGTCTGAGGTGGGGAGAAATTCAAACGACCAACAGACTGACGGAGGGATTCGAACCCCCAGCAGGGTTGCGGGTCGAGCCTGTACCGGCCAGCGGCAGCTCCTTGTGGTTGGACACCTGTCTCTTGATAGTCCACCATTTGCTGCGCAGCCACTGGGGGGAGCGCACGCTACTCCACCCCCCCGCCAGCACATCCCAGTTGATCTCGTTCTCGTCATTCACCTGCAGCTCCACAATCCTGTGGGGTGACAGGGCCGTCATCCTCTAGCATGGCGCCCCCCCATGCTGAAGAGGTTCATGTCGTCCTCCTCGGCCCCCCCCAACCCCCCTGACCCATTACCTGCCGATGAGGTTCATGTCGTCCTCCTTGGTCCACTCAGTGCCGCCGCTCTGCTTCCAGTTGAGGTAGTTCAGCCACTTGGAGCGGCATTGCTTCTCGGAGCGCGTGCCTACCAGCTCTGCCACCGAGGCCCAGGACACGCCCTGGGTGACGGCGTGGCCCGGCTCCGTGCCCGTCAGCTCGTGCACCACCTCGGCCAGCCGCTGCTCCTCCTCCTCCGTCCACTTCCCTAGCGGACGGACAGGCCGGCGTTGAAGCTCGCTTACAGATACGCGCAGAGCCGGTTCCTCGGGGTCCCTCCCGCCCCTCACCCGTGTTGCAGGTGTCCTTCATCAGCCGGCACCTGTCCTTCACCGAGGAGGCACTGCGGCCCAGCGCCGCCCCGATTGTCGCCCAGTCATTGCCGTGCTTCTCCCGCAGCCTGATGGAGGCACAGCAGGGTGGGGGACGTGAAGAATGCTGCCAGTGAGCCCTCTCGCTTACACCCCAGGAAAAATGAACTTACTCTTTCAGCTTGTCTATTTCCTCCGGCGTGTACCTGAAAAATCACGAAAAGAAGCCGTTATTAAGAGAGAGGGATGGTGAGAAGCGCAGGCAACGGCATCGCCTGCCCGCTGCCAAAGGCTGCTTAATCTGCTCTGACAGGCTGGTAACACCCAGAATGCTTATCTAACTCATTTAAGCAATTTGAACAAATGAAGCAATGATTTAGGGGGGGCACCAATTTTGTTTAGAGAGACAAATCAAATCACAGCGAGTAACGTAAAGTGGGGTGAATGAGGACTGAATACCTTTTTGTTTTTGTTGCCGGATGTCCGGAACTATAAAGACTTGTTCTTTCTGGGTGATGAAGAATCTGCAACAGTCGGACAGAAATTAGGAG
>JAODKF010000068.1:32515582-32533769 GCA_026779585.1 Mormyrus proboscirostris | reverse complement strand
TAAATATTTTACCAATTTGAGAGTAACTTCATGTTTCTGAACAAAACGAAAAAAACCTGTTGTACACATTGCTTATAGAACATGGTTCCTGTTGTCATACATGCGAAGGACTCGCCGGTAGACAGCGAACAGTGGCCGGTTCAGGCCCCATGCAATGCTCCTGTAGAAATCCTTCCTCTCATCTTTGGACATCTCAAAGATGATCTCCGTGGGGTCCTGGATACCCCGGCTCTGAGGAACAGGGCGGACCACAGTGATGTCAGAAGTGTGAGAGAAGGGTCTCAGGCCAAGTTGGCTTTGCTGTCACACCATCCATGTAAAGGTATACAGAGCCACAAAATGACATTTCCCCAGGACCACGGTGCGACAGACAGAAAGTGGAGGGGGGGGGGAGAGATTAGGTCCAGACAGGATGGGAGAGAGAAAAGGGGGAAAATCAGACCCCTGATGTAATAAAGACACACACCACACTGACCTTTATATACTGGTGATGTAATAAAGACACACACCACACTGACCTTTATATACTGGTGATGTAATAAAGACACCACACTGACCTTTATATACTGGTCGATGTTGCTCATGAGGATGTCAATCTCTTCCTTTGACCACATTCCCTGTTTCCATTTATGACCTGCAGAAAGACGAGAATCAAAAACAGAAGAGTCCTGGCGCTTCCCAGAAGTACACTGACAAGCACAGGGTATCAGACACTTTTGCGAATGGGTGACACGTGTCAACGTACCTTTGTTCACGAGAGTGACCTTGTCCTCTTTAGTCGTGAACCATGCCTGGCTGACCGGCGAGGCCTCCTCAGGCTTCTGAGGAGAGTGTGCATCATCGTTCTGCAGTATCTGTCAACCATGATGGAACGTTAATCTGACGCCATCCTGGTATTCATCCTGTTCATTAAGATGCCATATCTCTCCCCTCTTTGCTTTTCCAGGGGAAAGCCAGCTGACAGGCAGGTGTCGTCCAATCGCATTTGCTCACAGGGAGTCGAAAACGGCAGGAAGTGACGGGTACCTGGATCTGGGCCACAGCACCTTCGCTCATGTCGCTCTCCGTCATTTCCGTCGTGGCCGTCATCGTCACCTCAAAACTTTCATCGTTCTCTGAAACTGAAGAAAGGATTGGACCACTGTCAGACTGCTTTTAAGCTTAGGAGGTCTTCATTAATATCATGGAGTGGGCAAACATAAATTAATAATAATCACTGATATGTTTATGGTGAAAATTAGAGAAAACAAACATGAAGAACAAATGTTTGAGGCTGGTGTGAAGTCACTGGCATCCAGGCTCACTGGGGAGGGTGACGACAGAGATGCGAGGGGCGGAGCCAGAGACGTGAAGCTCATCGTCATTGGACAGGCACAGCCTCTTGTGGGCGGGCGCCAAGCTCTCATCTGGTCCGAGCTGCTCCGTTTCTGCAGGAATGGAGAGCAGTGTGACTGAGGGCCAGCAGGTGGCATGGCGGAGAAAGACGGGCTTGTGTCTGCTTCAGCTATGTCTTTTGAAGAACAACTCGAAGTGTCGGCCTGTCATTAGAATTACGTTTAGAATTATTTGGACATAACCACGGCATTTTTTTCGTATCTCAATACTGGCAAATTTTTTTCCATAAGAATGAAGATTTTAGCCAGTCGCACTGCTTCTGCCCTCTGGCTCACGGATGGTTTTTACTCCATGCGGAGGCGTGAGTGCTGCAGCGCATGCTCCATAGCGTTAAACCGTCTGTGATCCCCGATGGTCATACTTCTAGCGTCGATACGCCAAACAGCCATGTACTTTGACATCAGACCTGGGCCAGCTCTGTAGAGCAAAGCTGCTCTTAAAGGTCATATTTATGGATGTTATATGAATACACAAGAATATCACTTAAACTAACCACCTACTATTTACTTACAGCATGCAAGGCAGGGTTATTACTGTTAATAAAATCATTTACATAAACTGATATCAAAACAAAACAAAAACTACAACTAAAAAATAACTAAAATATTGCTTTGGAAATCAAGTTAAATAAATAAAAACAAACATCAAATACTTCCTGTTACCGTTTGTAAAAACTATTTAGCTGAAGTAATGACTCGTTTATCTTTGGGCCTCTGGTGTAATGCACCTGACCCATAGAAAAAGTTAATGGAGCAACATGAAGACATTTTATATTAGTCCACAAGTCCTACAACTTATTGTCTATCCTTTTAAAATTATTAAAGTCTATAGTAAAACAAAACAACTAAATAGATTTACATCTATAAAATAAAAATTAAGACCACACCTAAAATTAACCTAGATTTCAAATGAAAATAACCAATAATATAAAAACTAAATAAATTCAAAATCATAACACTCTGACGAGAAAACAATCACAGGGCATTACAGTACAAACACATGTTATTTTATTTTAGTTTGTGGCCACTTGGCCATTTTATTTATAGTCATGCAGCTAAGAATCAACTAAGTGCTGCTATTTCCAGACTTTCTCAATCAACCATTCTTCAAATTCACTGGCCATTTTTGGTATCATTTGGATCACAGAGGGTAGAAAAGGTGTTTAGATACCATCTTCAGTCCGACTACTTCCTGCTACTTTTTCCCTGGCCTATGAACAATTGAGGTTGATTTGCATCAGTGGGCGGAGCCTCCGCAATTCTGGATTGGCAGTATGCTCCCTGTGAAGGAATGAATGACTCTCTAAACCCTTGTGCCAAATGTTTGCTATTCAGGGCAATTTTTGTTAACAGAGCTCAAGAGTTCATTTAATCTGTTTTGGTTATGTGGTTTTATTTATGTTGTGTTTCTTTAGGATATTTACATTTTTTTTATTCCAAGTCCGATGCCTAAATATTCTAAAGAACTGACAGTCCATTGCTCTTTGAAAAAGTGTTCTTGCATTATTATCGTATTTTATCATCATTACATTAGCAGCGTAAAATGCTCTTAAAATCACAGTACTATTCTTTACACGGATTATATTGGGTATATCATCCAACTAAAGCAGTTATGATGACAGCCCTATTGAAGGGATCCCCTGTCAGGAGGATTCCCTGCCTCAATATTTAGTCTAACACTATACCTATAAATTTTTATCATATCATGTCATGTCATGTCCAACAATGAACGATCAGTCCCCAACTCCCCACTCTTAAGAAGTTCCTCTCACCATTTTGAGGACAGTGCAGAATGATGTTCCCTTCTGTGTCCTGGGTTAATGTCACGGAGTTTACTGCTTCCAGAGTCACTGTGCCAGACTCATCCTCTATTGTGTTCATGCTCAACCTATAAAGTGAAACGCGCATCACTCAGTGTGCATGAGTGTGATGGCACAACAGTTTTATACTGATATTACAGAACCCTGATTTATCATTATGCTGATACAATGATGCAATGGAGGGGAAAACACACAATTAAGCAGAAACCGGCAAACAAACCTTGACACGCAATTTGAAAACGCATCCAAATCGACCTTTGTGTCTGATGTTAGTATCCAGGTAACATTTTGATAACAGGGGAATCCAGTTGAGCTGGCATCCTGACCAGTAATTTTAAGTGCACAAAGGCTCATAAAGCCAACCAGAACCTCAAGGGGCTTCCACCGTGAGAGATATCATCTGTTTGAGGTGCCGGGCCAAGCTCGACCCAGCACGGCCGAGCGCAGCCCAGCCCGGCGGCCGATCCCCGCACCCATCGCTCCCTCAGAAGGGCACCTCGGGAGTGGCGGGGTCGTGTGGGGCTTTTCTAAGGAGAAACAGCGACACAAAGTTTCTCTTTACGCCCCGTCGCCATATTTTCTCAAGCGGCCAAAGGGCTGCGGCTGTAGTAGCCGACAGGCTAAAGAAGAAGGAGGAGGCGGAGGGAGAAGAGCCGCCAGGGCACCATACGCTCGTTTAAGCCACTCCGGCGCCGACCCGGACCTCGGATTCGCGCTACGCGAGCCCCCGACGGGACACTCGATTTTGGGGTTTGGTCGCGATACTTACTTCCTGTTTTGGGTCCGGGCACTTCGAAGAGACCAGGATGAAGACAAATACCAGGATGGAGGAACAAAAAGCCTCCGCGCGCAGATCGGAAATGAACGCCAGCTCTTTGTGCGTCAGTTCCTGGTCCTGGCAGCGGTATTCTTTTTATATGCGGGAGGGGAGACTAATGCAATTCAAATTAAAGGGAGGGTGAACAAAGGTCATACGCGACGCTTAAACGCAATTGTTGTATATTTTTTGGCTCTAGCAAGACAAATCAATCATTATCATTTACCAAGTATTGCAATGACACGATGTGATATAATCACGTGATGTCACGGAAGTGAGGTCTCTGATATGGGTGGAGTAACAACCAAACAGGAAGTTTCCGGACCACGATGAAGGTAAATTTAACGACATAGCAATTCGCTTCGATATTGAGATTATTGATGTATCATTACATAAATGTATAACATTTATCTAATAAATGTTCCTAATTGTTATGAGATTTTGTATATGACATTTTTATGAAGTAAAACCAGAATGTATTGGTGACATGATGTTTTTTGTTTCCCGGTGAATCATTTTTAACGTCTCCCACTTTACAAAGCACAGTAGTTCTTCAAATGCAGGAAGGATGCATGTTAAGGTTTGCAGTATTTCCATACTAGTCATCTAGTTTATTAAACATAGTCTAATTGAAATATTAATTCCTCACAGGTGCCTGTTCTTTATAACTATTGTTGCTTTGAATTAAATGACAAGAGATGTAACTCCATTTTGCCAATCTGAAATATGACTGTTGCATAATAATTGTTTTGCTTTAATAAACATATACTACACTACACATTGTGAATTTTGATGTTTATTTAATCTTTGGGAATCTAGAAGCCCTGACTTGAGAGTCTTTAATAGAGTTCACTTAAGTGGATGACAAATAGATCATGTTAATAAATATGAATGTGGGGTGAGGCTCAGTGGTCGTGATTGGAATGTGACCTTTTCGTAACGCGGGGCCAGGAAACTGATGTCAGTTAGGCCCCCGAGCAAGGCCCAGGGGTGCTACATGCTGGCCTACCCTCTGCTGTGACCCCCACGCATGCTCTCACCTCTGTATGTGTCTGTGCGTCCCATAGAGTGCAAGATCTATTCTAATTAAAATGAAGCAAAATATTAACTATAAAATAGTATATATAAAATTATGGCAGGATGGTCTCCATTTTTCCTTAAGCCTCTAGACAAAGCTTGAGTGGTCCCCCTACCAGGAAAACTGAAGAGCATTTCACTTCTTACTCAGCGCAGATAATACGTGGGCCCTAGGGAACGGCCTGTTCTGCCTACAGGTAAAGGCAGCCCTTCTTTTTTAATATGAGCATTAAGATTATGTCCAGTGGAATTTGCCTCCATAAATTATTATATGGCACTGCCACGTGATTGCCCCACATTTTATAGTTTTTGCACAAAAAGCATGAATGTATAAATGCCTAAATGGTATGACAAATTCCGTCCATCCAGGACAGTACAGATAACTACATAGCACACAGCGGCGGTTAAGCCAGACAGCATAGCGGCATGTGAAATTTATGCCAGTTACGAGTGACTGTAAACCATCATAATAACCATATAGACATATAAACCAACAGAAAGTAAATCCAGCATATTTCACAGGATGTCGGTGATTCACATGATACAATTATTTACCCGATAATTTAGTACTGAAAGGACTGGTTAAATCAGCGGCTCCTTCGCCCGCTGTGTCCCCACCTTCGCCGAGCGGCTCTAACGTCATCTCTCCTGGATGGCTTGGGGGCGCTAACACAGTTTGGAGCCGATTAATGTTCAGATGCACCGACCTGAGTGTAAGGGTGCTTACTAAACGCAATGGCACTCAGGAATTGCTGGGGACGGCAAAGCGTTTTAACGGTGTTTTATTTAATATCTCCTCCCTGGATGTCCTGCGCTTTCTTGCGGGTTACGGCGGCGGGGGACCTTCCTCCATGCACTGAGGTAACAGCTTGACCCGCTCTCCGTTATGCATGCAAGTTAGCCGCTTTACTTATCTTCAGCCACATTCCATAAAATCACTACAGCACCGTACACGTCGGCCTCATTACACGCAATTAAATGTTTTATTATAACACCAGTATATTGTATTTGTTCTATTTTAGCAGGAGCCGGTATGTGCAGATTTGTAAATTCATTTTTATTCTCCAAAATCACAAATTCAGATTAAGACAATATGCGGCTGAGCCGATTAACGATTCCGATTAACAGAATGCGTTAGTAAATACTTAAATAAATACGTAAAATCATACATATTATTTCCATAGACACTGGGGAGTATTTATATGGCAAAAAACCCAATATTCCCCGTACATGTAATAACTTTTCTCTGTTTTCGTCACGCAAATAACACTTAGGTCACCTCAAAGTACAATCTATATGCACTGAAATTAAATCAATACTTTTAAAAGTACCATCGTTTCTTTCTTTTTTAAAAAGTCATTGACATATATAGGTATGAACAATTTATTAAAGCTTTGTTGTTGAAACTGACGTCGTATACATTTAATATAGTTTAAAAATACATCACCGAAAGGAGATTCCTTCGGGTGAATTAAGGCAAATTATGAACTTAAAAAAAAAAGAAAATATACAAGCCTTAAGTCCAAAAGCGGCAGTATTAACCCACCATCCCAAGGGGGGCAGTTACATCCTAAGGGGAGTTATAAGGATCCTCGCCAGTTTATGATTTGAGATGTCCTATGAACCACTCCCACAAACACGCCATGTTTCCTTCTTTATTCTTAGCGTTTCTCTGTTTTGGTATCGTTGATATCCTACCGTTTCTGCAATGTACCTGCTACCGCCCGCAGTCGGTTATATTGTGTTATATTGTGCAAGAGAGCGGGCAACAGGCATCAAGAATTATCTCCCTCCTTCCTGGTTTCACCCAGCAGAAGAGGCTGGCCAGCTGGTAAACATACCACCAAGACAAAGATTTAGGCAAACAATATCTGTAGAGTAGACTGGGGGTATTCCACAAAGCAGGACTTCTACCTTAGCCAGATAACAGAAGTCCTAATCTGGAGTATAATGTAGATATCTGAGAAAGCTTGCCTGCTGTGCTCTGAAAGCTCACACTGATGCTGCACTGTGCTGCACATATCAAATACAAAGCTTTCATTGCACACTCTCTTATTTCCATGGTGTATTTCAGAGCTCTTTCTCACCAGCTATCCCAAGTCCCTTCCTATGATTTACAGGAAGTCGACCCCCCATTCTTGCTAGGGCAGGGATAAACACTCTGGCCTGGTTATCCACCAGTTCGATGGGATCGGATTTACGGGACGAGGAAGCTTATCCATTGCTCTTGTTTCGGGAAGTGAAACGCTTCCCACTTTGGGGGTGGGGGTGTCACTTTTCATCTCCCTACTCATTTTTCATGGAAAAATGCATCAGGCATATAAAAAAGAAATTCCAACTTCTCCTTGTGACTTCAGACTAACGTTAAGCCCTTTATGGCTAAAATTAGAGACAAATTTTGCTCTCAAAATAGTCCTATAAAGGAATTATTTATGGTTAAGCTTTGTGCAGTACTTATGGCCAATTCACACAAGATGAAGTGTATCAGTCTATCCGACACAATCTATGTTTCATTTGTGACATGCACAGTATATTTACAGATATAATTTTCAGTGGTTTTACCTAATTGTAAAAATGCAATACAACAAACTGGCTTAGTATGAATCTGTGATTTGTAGACCCAGTAGGCATAGGGGGCAGATTCAAACCAGGAATCGTTCCTCTTGTATCCACACAGTGCTGAACCAGGCAGCGTAAATCCCAGCCGCTGGCATTCTTATTCCCGTCTGCCTGAGTCACACTATCAGCTTCCTGCATAGAGGCGCCCTTCCTTCCTGCTCCCTGATAGCTTTCTTAAAACATTACACAGGAAAGAGTGTGCTCTGTTTTCCCAGAGTGAAGCCGGATGGCATCGGAAGGTGGTGCAGCACCATTGTGGGCTCCCTCTTCTCTGCCGGTACCTTACTGGGCTCACGATCCCACTCACTCCTTGCAGACGGAGTACTATTATGAGTACACAGAGTGTGACAGCACCGGCTCGCGCTGGAGAGTGGCCATCCCTCACAAAGAAGGCACATGCAGCGGGCTCCCCCACCCCACCCGCGGGACACAGTGTGGTAAGGGCAGCTGGCGGTGTGCGTGTCAGTGTTTGGGATACCTGTCTGTCTGCATGTCTCTGTATCTGTCTGTCTATCTCTGTATGTCTGTCTCTCAGTCTGTGTGCCTGTCTGTCTGTCTATCTCTGTGTGTCTGTCTCTCAGTCTGTCTGCCTGTCTGTCTATCTCTGTGTGTCTGTCTCTCAGTCTGTCTGCCTGTCTGTCTATCTCTGTGTGTCTGTCTCTCAGTCTGTCTGCCTGTCTGTCTATCTCTGTGTGTCTGTCTGCCTGCCTGTCTCTGTGGGTTTGCCTCTCAGTCAGGCTGCCTGTCTGTCTGCCTGCCTGTCTCTGTGCATCTGTCTTTCTGCCTGTCTGTCTCTATGTGTCTCTCAGCCTATCTCTCTGTGCATCTATCCGCTTGCCTGTTTCTGTCTGTCTATCTGTCATCTCTCTGTCTGTTTTTCTGTCTACGCTACCTGCCTGTCTGTCTTTCTGTGTCTGCTTGTTTGTCTATCTTTGGGTCTGCTTGTCTGTCTAACTGTCTGTCTGTTCCTCTGTATCTGTCTGTCTTTGTCAGTCTCTCTGCGTCTGTCTGTCAGCTCCCTCTGTCTGCATCTGCATCTGTCTGTCAATACTGTATGGCCAAAAGTACGTGGACCCCCCTATTAATCAGAGGAATTTCCTAATTAAGCCACAGCCATTGCTGACATACTGTATAATTAAGCACAGAGTCACACAATCTCCTGAAACATAGATCAGTTAAAAATTGGTGGCTGTGTAGAAGGGCTTATCTTTCCAACAAATCAGTTCACCACATTTTTGCCCTGCTGGAGATTCTCTGATCAACTGCAGTCTGTCTGTCTATCTAGAGTGTGACGGTTGTGATCTGGACTGAAGTCTCCTGCAAACACTTGTCAGTTGGGGATTGGATTGGAATGCCAGTCCATTCCTGCTGATCCTACCTTGTGACATACGATAGGGGTGTTCAAAACCTCTCAGACCCATTTTCTTTGTAGCCTGTTACCCAGCGGCCAATTCCTCCCCCTCGGTCCATTTGCAGGGGGAGCTCTGTGAAACTCGGCAGGGTAGGATGCTGTGCCTGTGATAGGAAGGTTACTAGTTCAGATCTCAGGGTGGACAGAATGGTGTCACTGTTGGGCCCCTGGCGAGGCCCTTTAACTCTATTTGCTCCAGGGACTGTCTCCATTCTCAATTGTTTGTCACTTTAGGGAAATGCATCTGATAAATAAATACATGTGTAAATATTTGGCTGTATTATTATTTGGATATGAGGTCAGGGTTACTTACAGCTACTTAAGTGAGCTCAGCCCTAGAGATGGATTGATGGATGGATGGATGGATGGATGGATGGATGGATAGATGGGGCTGCTCACAGACTGTCCTGGTGCCCCATATGCTCACAGACTAACTTAGTGCACTGTCTGCTCACAGACTAATTCGGTACCCTGTCTCCTCAATGACCAACTTGGTGCTCTGTCTCCTCACAGACTAACTTAGTACCCTGTCTGCTCACAGACCATCTGAGTATTCGTCTGCTCACAGACTGACCCATGCCCTGTCTGCTCACAGACCGTCCCATGCCCTGTCTGCTCACAGACCGTCCCATGCCCTGTCTGCTCACAGACCGTCCCATGTCCTGTCTGCTCACAGACTGTCCCATTGATGGCCACTATTCCAGACAGTAACTTGGTACATTCACCACCTCCTCTGTCCTCTGTCAGCTGAAACACAAACTTCTCATCAGTAATTTATGGGTAACAGCTGTTTCTTTGTCACTTACATAAGCTCTCAGGTGCCACCAGCAGGTGTGACTGTGTGTGCATTTGTATCACTTGTCACCCTTAATGGTGGTTAATTGTAACAGCTGGTAAACTTGCTGACCCTTGGGGCATAAATGTTTTTTAATGTGGACCAGCATAAAGTCAAATATTTGACCCTCTTGGCACTGTATTAGTTTAGCTGTCCTCCTCTAGGTGGTGTGTGGTTGGCAGGGAGGGGAGATGATGATCTGAGAGGTCTGCAGTGAAAAGGGCAGCTTGGAAATGTGCACACTTCACTGGTATCCTGAATGGTTGGTTTGTAAGTCAACTCCATCAAGATCCAGAAGAATGCCCAAAGAGCCCATCAAGAGCCAAGTTGTCTGCTCCCTTACTTCTCGTCTGCCCTCTTCTTGCTGAGTGCTGTGTCATTTTTATCAAGAAATGCAGGCCTGTAGGATCTGACACCCCCATCAATCACAGGCTTCTCCTGCAAGGCTGGTGAATTCCTGGAAATGTCGACCCAGCAGTGTGCAAAGTGTGCCCCCGGGACCTTCTCCCTGGGTAGCGGGATCCGTTTCGATGAGTGGGACGACTTTCCTGCTGGCTTTACCAACGTGGCCACCTACACGGACGCCAGCCCCCATGACAACAGCAATAGCGAAGTCCAAACATGCTACAAGTAAGCAGGTGTCACTGTTCTGGCCTCGCAGTAACTATGGATGCATGTGGATATCTGTCAAATGCATGTTGGATTTGCTGGTTTTGCTAGAGTTTCAAGGTATATTCGTCACATTCACAGTAATACATGTGTGATGTAATGCTTTTCTATTTGCTTTGCTCAAAGTAAATAGGAAAAATAGTGTAAAATTAAATAAAAAGAAACGACAATAAAAATACCAAGAAGAATAAAATAAGATGATAAAAGTTAAGCTATGATATCAGTAGCTGTTACTTTCTGTGTTTACATGAGAAGTGAGGAGTCATGTGAATTGTTCTTGCCTGAGGGCAGAAATCTGCCTTACTGTAGGTCGTTGGTAGGAGATGATGCTTGACTTGCCTTGATTGTGTTTTGATCCTCACCGTGTCATGAGGATGCCCCCCTGATTCCCATCACACACGCTGTGCTTCCTCCACGTTCTCCCCAGCTCCTCATGGACCCCCCAGGGCAGCTACTTGGAGTCAAACCGAGATGAGTGCATGGTGTCTCTGATCTATACAGTTCACTTGACAAAGCAGGGCTTTGTCTCCTTTGAGTACCAGTACGTGGATGGCAACATCATTTTTGAATTCTTTGTGAGTATTTGTCTATCCCACTAATGAAAAATGCAATTCCCCGCAACCCTGGCCAATATAAGGTCCTGGACTATGGAAGTATATATGAGTTGGGAGTAGATTGTGTTATTTTGAATGCTTGCCTTGCTACGTGATCATCATTGAACCAAGGTGTGGATTTCCAGATCCAAAATGACCAGTGCATGGAAATGGATCAGTCTTCTGACCAGAAGTGGATCAAACTTAGCAGTAATGGAGACTGGGCCTCTCACAAGGTAAGTGGCAGGTCCTGGGCTCTGGAGGGCTCTCTCCGTCATCCCCATGATGACGATATCTCCCTTCTGATCCCTGCTGTAGGTTAACTTGAAATCAGGCACCAATATCTTGTACTGGAGGACAACTGGAATTCTATTTGATGACAAGATGGTGAAGCCAGTGCTGCTGAAGAACATTCAGATTGAAGGTATCAGGATGCTCGTGGTGCTGAACCTTACTGTGGGGTGTCCACTGGCGCCCCCACTGGTAGCAGGATAGCAGGATCCTCATGGTGCTGAACCTTACTGTGGGGTGTCCACTGGCGCCCCCACTGGTAGCAGGATAGCAGGATCCTCATGGTGCTGAACCTTACTGTGGGGTGTCCACTGGCGCCCCCACTGGTAGCATCCTGCTTTAATGGTGGATCTCTCACTTACAGGGGTTGCCTACATGTCAGAGTGCTTTCAGTGCAAGTCGGGCACCTTCAGCCGCACGGCCGGCTCCTCCGTGTGCGAGTTGTGTCCCAGGAACACATACTCCGGCAGGGGGGCCAGCTCCTGCACCGCCTGCAACCCGGAGGTGGCCTACGCCCGTATGTACCCCAGCCAGAATCAGGACTAACCGGGAACGTAGCTGACAGCGTGACTGTTTTTGTTCTACAACATTCTGAGAGTCCAGTTCAAGAATAGTAGATGTAAATAACAAATGGAGAGGCTAAAATGTCTCTGTCTGTCTGTCTGTCTATCTATCTATCTATCTATCTATCTATCTATCTACCTATCTATCGGGTGAGTGACTCATGTTAATTAACTAAACATCCTTAACTGATCAGAGTAAACACAACTAAACTAACTAAACTAACTTATGGTGGCTGCTGGGATTTTCAAAGGCCTATGCCAAAGTGCCGTTGACTCACACAGGAAGCGGGACGGTCAGGTGGTCAAGGAGACAGCACTGAATGTCCTGGGAACAGCTGCTGTATCATTGACCCTTAATCTGGCTGCATTGATGGAGAACGCTGTCATATAAAAGGTGTTTTGCTGGAGGGCCGAAATAATGAAGGTTTGTGTCCACAGCTGAGGGGGCTGCGGAGTGTCGAGGGAGACCCCCGTGCAGCAGGAAAGATTACTTTGAAATCCACACGCCATGCGACAGTGAGGGCAAGGTGACATCCTCCCACCATACTTCAGAACATGTATCTGTGGAAATATCACTGTGCAGCCTACCCATGAATTTATGTAAGCTGGTCACCAGGTTGTGGATTTGTGCCATAGGAGAAAGGCAGCTAGTAATGGGGTCCCAGCTGACCCCACAAGTAGAGCTGTTGTTTGCAAAGGACACGCACCTGTCTATCTGCAGCAGCAAGTTGACCGGTTCTCCATTAGGGCCATATCCTCCTGCCCATGCTATGTTTGACTTTCTGTCAGCTTGGCAGAGGACCAGCAGAGATCAGATATGGAGGGTTTCGAAGAAAGAAAAGCCTAACCAGGAGAAGGTGTTGATGGATGGATGGATGGATACGTTTAATTTAATTAAAAATTTAGAATATTGGAGGGAATATGATATTCAGTAAAAAACAGGTATGTGCCTGAACTGATTATGAAACTCACAACAAACAGGGTGCTTGCAGAAGAAGTAGATGGTTAGATTTCTGAGGTGAGCTTCTCTATATTTTTCTAGACCCAGATCATGTACAAATGGACTGAGCCAAAGATCTGCATAGAGAACATGACGGATGCAGTTACGCTGCCCCCATCTGGTGAGCGACAGGCGTGTCCACCCTGCAACCCTGGTTTTTACAACAGTGAGACAGGATCCTGCTTGCCCTGCCCTCTTGGGACCTTCTCAGATGGTACAGACGGTGAGTCCTGACCGCAAACACCCTTAAACCCAGTGGAGGTCCAGCAGGCTAAAGGATAGAAGTTTGCATTCCTCAAATGTGTTTTTCATACAAATTCTAATTTCCTTTCATAATCATCTGACATCATAATTACCTCCTATTGCTTGTGGCCATTTTGACATGTCGATGCAAAACTTTCATGACTTTTGACTGATGTGGTGCCACAATGGCTGCTCTTTCACATCAGCCAATAATACATCTGCTTGTGATGCCCCTGAGGTGTGCAGGGGGCATTCTTCTCTCTGTTCAGGATAGTGGGGGGGGGGGGAGCTTCACAATGGTCAGAATCGGTGCTCAGGTTCCCTCAGTGCCCTCAGTGGTGTGATGTAATGTAACCCCCCCTCCCCAAGGACGCTGCCATAGGTGCCCTGCTGGCACAGAGCCAGTCCTTGGATATGAGTACAGGTGGTGGAACGTGCTCCCATCCAACATGAAGACCTCTTGTTTCAATGTGGGAAACTCTGATTGCGACCAGATGAACGGTGAGTGTAATGCAGTACCAGCTTATGGGGCCTAGATGGCACTGTGGTGTCACAAGTGTGGCATGGAGTCATGGCAGAACACCACACACATCACACCCAGACAACCTTTAAAAGAGGGGTTTATTTATCTTATTATTTTAACATTGAGACACTTGTTTAGGATGTGCCAAAAGAGGGAAGGATGGATTTATCTAAAAATAGCAGAGAACCACCAGGACTACCCCATGTGAGATGCTACGGTCGTGATCTGTGACCATTTTCCACCAAATGGTGCTCAGGTGTGGAAATGACCGGGACAGGAGCGAGGTGTGGCACCTGAGCCAAGTGGACGCTGTCCCTGGATGTCCTTAGATGTCTCGGCTGTCCTCCAGCCAACATCTAAATTTTGATTTGTGGTGGCAGCTGGTGGAGACCAGTAATTGCAGGCACTGTAAATATTCAGTGTTGTCTTTTAAATGCAAGGGTTGTTCCTCAAGTTTACCGACCTCTGATGCCAGTTTACTTGCCTGATCTGATGCTAACACTGACTTTGTTGGGATGTGCATGATGTTCTTGACTCTCGGGTCCACAAGCCTGGGAGGTGGCTGGGGACCACATTCAGAGTGGAGTGGGCAGCTTGGACAATGATTACCTCATCCTGAACCTCCGCATCCCGGGCTTCAAGTGAGTCCCACACAGGAGCAGCTGGACATACTAACACTGCACTCATATATCTCCATGTATGCACAGACCAGCAGCCCCATCCCTGTCCTCTGCTCTGTCCCCAGCCGCATCTACAGCCATGTCCTTAACCCCATCCTAAGCTCTTTCCCCAGTGCTGTCCTTAGCCCTGTTTGCAGTCCCATCCTTGATCCTGGCCCCAGCCCTGTCCCCAGCTCAGTCCCCAGCTCTGTCCCCTGTCCCGTCCTCAATACTGGTCCCAACCGTGTCCCCAGCCCTACAGCTCTCCTTTGCAACCAGACTGGGATTTTCACCCATGCTTTTCTTTGTGGCTTCCCCATGCTTTTCCCAGGCTTCCGACATCGGTGATGGGCAGCACAGGCAACGAGATCAGTCGCATCGCCTTTGTGTTTGAGACTGCATGCTCTGCTAACTGCGAGCTCTACTTCATGATGGTGCGTGGATCTTGGCTGGCAGCTGATCAGCAATGGCCTATGGCAGGATGACCAGGGTCTTCGTGTCTCATGGGAATCAGCTCTGTAGATGGTGTGGTGGTGCTTCTCTGCCTCAGACACCTTGAGTGAAGATATGGCCGCTTGTGGCAGTCTCTGTGTCCATCTGTGTTAGCTGATGTTTCACTTTGGAAAAAAATGGACAACCAATGGGAATGGTGAGGTTTGGTGAAAATCTAGTCCAGGTGTAGCGATGATGGTGACTGACTCTCAGGTTTATCCCTGCAGGACATGAACAGGAAGAGTACCAACATTGTGGAGTCGTGGGAAGGAAGCAAGGAGAAACAGTCGTACACCCACATCATCGCCCACAATGCCTCGATTTCTTTCACATGGGCCTTCCGGAGGACCAACCAGGCACTTGATGTGAGCCAGGAGAGAGTTCGCACTGAGCCGATTCTGCAGAGTTCTTAGGGTTCTGATCCTCTTTTGTGCTTAGAATTTTTTTTTATCTACCTCAGGGCAGGCAGTTTGTCGATGATGTTGTGAAGATCTACTCCATCACGGTCACCAACGCTCTGGACGGGGTTGCCGCTTCTTGTCATGCCTGTGCCCTGGTGTCCCAGCAGCCGGGCTCCTCCTGCATCCCCTGTCCGGCTGGACACTACATCGATGTGGACACCAACCAGTGCAGGGAGTGTCCCCCCAACACCTACCTGTCCGGACACCATATCTATGGCAAAGGATCCTGTATTCCCTGCGGGCCAGGCAGCAAGAGTAACAAGGTAGGCGAACATCTCAGCTGGGTGTGTGAGAAGGTCCATATGTCTGTTTAGAGTAAAATCTCTGGCTGCAAAGCCTGCCATTTTTTGGTAAATCTTCCTAGAGTGTCATGTTTGCTCTGTTTACTTTCTTGCCTAGGCCGGTTTGGCATGTAGCGCTATGGTATGTGGCCGTTCGGCAGGTCCCCACTGCTGCTGTCCCTGGATTATTGACTTGTTAAAGCCATTTCCTCTATCGCCTTGTGACCCTTGTGTTTTTTGTGGGACGGTTTTGGCATGAGGCGACAGTGTACCAGGGAGGCAAGCAGCTAAGTTGTTTTGGAATGGGATCAGAGAGTTGACCAGACAATGGCTCCCTTGTGTGCAGATGGCATTGGACTGCTGCCGCTCTCCGCAGTGCTGATCCCGGGTGTCCCCAAGGCTCTCCTTAATGCTGCTTTTGTTGCCTCCCTTTTCTGGCAAAGGAGCACTCTGCTTGCTTCAGTGACTGCAGCTTCTCCCGCGTGGCCGGAAAGCGGACCCTGACCTACAACTTTAGCCGGCTGGGTCCAGTGGCCTCCATTATGAATGGGCTCAGCTTCACGTCCAAGGGCACCAAGTACTTCCACTTTTTCAAGATCAGCCTGTGTGGGCAGGAGGTAAAGCCCTGCTGGCCAAGGCCCATTGATCCCTGGTCTGGGGACCAAACTGGGCTTCAGATCTTGTCTGTTGTGTTAACTTATATTCACAAGAACCTCAAATGAGAAATTAAGATGTTTATGATGCTTTAGTGCCATTCAAATCCACCACATCCAAGTTCATATTTATATGATGCCAGAGTCTGATGTGGTCCTCTTGGCTGTGGTTCTCAGGGCAGGAATGGTGCCGTGTGTACTGACAATGTGACAGACCTGTCCAGAAATGACCTCCAGAACAAATCTGGAGGGCCCACCAATCAGGTGGAGTCTTTCATCTGCCAATCGACTATCATACCATCGGATGAGCGGGGCTTCAGGACAGCGCTGTCCTCCCAGTCTGTCAGCCTGGCTGATATTTTCCTGGGTAAGTGCTTAAGGAACAGGTGCAGGGATGCAGGCCCAGGAGGATTGGTGAAAAGAAGCCTGGCCAACTGTGATATAAAGGTGTTGTGGCAGGGTGTTTAAATGTAGAATTGTGGGGGTGGGGGGGATCTGCTGTAAAATCACTTCATCATTGGGGCCTGTGAATATTTGAAAAAAGCTGCGAAAGCCCCCCCCGTTTTGGTGGGATTTGATAATTCAGTAGATGGGTTTGTGGAAAATATGCTGCCTTACATAACAGTCATAATGTGGTTTGATGAATACTCCACTGTTCTCCGGCATGTGTGACCCCTATCTTTATCTGAAGGGGCAACTGCAGAGAATGCTCTCGCTGGGGTCAGCGTGAACCCAGGCCTGTTCCCCGGGATGCCAAAGAAAGTTCCGGACGTCAACTTCTTCTACTGGTGAATACAGTCCAGAGCACCTATGTTCAGCATTCAAAAGCCAGGCTCACTTCCAAATCATTACGATTAAAACTTTGCTTGAAGGTCTTTATGTCATCCTCATGCAGGTAGTTGCTGTGACTCTGGATTTTTTTCTTCTTCTTCTTTTTTCCCATGTTCCAAGGTTGTGGGGTAACAGCTCTGATGTGATGTGTTTCACCTGTTTAAATTAAAAAGGTCTCCACGGGCTACATCATCATGCGAGAATGGACGCAATGCTGTGGTCACGTTGCGGTGTAACCCGGACAGGAATGCCAGTGGGGAGCTGAGCGTGCCCAGGTACACTCAGGTGGAACTGTACCCCCTGTTGTTTCTCAGCATGAGCAATCTCAGTAAGACACAGCAAATCTTTCAATTCCTCGGAAACCTGTAAGGGTCACACTGGGCACTCAGTCCTGCTGATACTTCCTTATTAGTCTTTGACGACTTCCAGGTACAGTTTATAGACACAGGAAATCTGCAAAAATTATGTATTTCCTTCTGTTTATGTCCTTTGAGAGATTCATGTAAGGACACTGCAGGGATCCAAACGAGGAGCATTGCAAATTAGTATCCAAGAGTGCTTTTAATCCGTGCTGCAGTTTGTGCTAATTATCATATCAATTATCAGGCTCATTGAAAATTACAGAGGAGATTTCTTGAACGAAGCAGGTGGCTTTGCAGCCACATAATCCTGCAATGTCTGCAGTTGGTGTGGAACCTGTTCAATTGCTGTTTAACTTTAACTTAAGTGTGATGCTCTGTATAGATAACCTTCCAGAAATACTTTACAGATGGTCACCCTCAGTGCAAGGCCATGGCAGGAAATGCCAAGCGGGCACCTGCGATGGCTGTACCTTTCACTTCCTCTTTCTCTCTGTCACAGGAAATGCCAAGCGGGCCCCTGCGATGGCTGTACCTTTCACTTCCTCTTTCTCTCTGTCACAGGAAATGCCCAGCGGGCACCTGCGATGGCTGTA
>JAODKF010000068.1:32504825-32515482 GCA_026779585.1 Mormyrus proboscirostris | reverse complement strand
AAATGCCCAGCGGGCACCTGCGATGGCTGTACCTTTCACTTCCTCTTTCTCTCTGTCACAGGAAATGCCCAGCGGGCACCTGCGATGGCTGTACCTTTCACTTCCTATGGGAAAGCTCCAGTGCCTGTCCGCTTTGCACAGAGATGGACTTCCACGCGATAGAAGGCGCTTGCACAAACAGCGTCCAGGTAGCCATACCCACCACATCATGTGATCTCATTAGGGGACATGGAGGGCTGTGTTGAGGGGGGACGTTTACACACAGCGTCTCCCTCTGTTGTCAGGAGAAACACTATGTATGGAATGACCCAAAGCTCTGCACCGGGGGGGTCCAGCTCCCGGCTAAGAAGACCTCAGCCTGCGAATCCATCGATTTCTGGCTGAAGGCTGGGGCTGGGATCGTCTTCATGGGCATCCTGCTCACCGCTATCACCTGCTACTTCTGGAAACAGAACAAGAAGTAGGCAGATCTGAAATACTGGCCAGTGTTGGTATCCCACAACGCAAAGTGCAGGCTGACTAGTCAGCTCACCTGGCTGAATAAAGCTGTATGCCAGCCCATCCCTGGGTTCAAGAGCTGACCAACACACCCTTCTCTACCCTCCTGTCAGGTTGGAGTATAAGTACTCATTGTTAGTGATGAGCACCAACAGGCAGGGTGAATTTCCCACTGCAGACAGCTGCGCCATCATGGAGGGTGAGGACAACAACGATGAGTTGGTCTATTCCAGCAAGCTGTCGCTGCTAGGCAGATTCAGGTCCATGGTGACAAAGGTGGGGCCCCTTTATAGTCACCTGACTGGATACCCTCATTATCTATCATGGAACCCTGGCCTGAGGTGACGTGTCACTTCCCCTTCACAGGCGAGCAGCGAGAAGCACGAGTACATCCAGCTGAAGTCATCACAGGAGCCAAGGTGGGTGTGTGGGTAGCAACGGGTGGAGAGCCTGGACACCACACAGAACGCACTGTCAGCAACGCTGGAACAGGCAGGAGCTTGACTGGAGGCCGGGGGGGGGGGATGGGGACTCCAGTGGTCATCTTACTGGCATCTTACAGTCTGCAGTCTTCCAGTATAAGCCATACTCCAGCCTGCTTATTCCATCTTCTTCCACGTCAAATGATAACAGTGGCGTTTTCCCTCGGAACTGAACTGTATCAAACAATCGTAGTGAGATGGAGCGCTGTTGAAGCATGACTTCCTCCTGGGATGACATGATTAAAAACCCATATTATTCTGGGGTCTGTCTCTCTGACGCCTGACGGCCACTCAGGAAACCCTCAACCTACGTCTCAGTTAGCGCCATGATGCTGTTTGTCTCTGTGAGTTTCTGTGTTTATTCTGATGAGCCTTGTTCTCAGTCTGTGTTTTTAATCCTGTCTTTATTGTCTGTGTCTGATGCACCGTGCTGCTCGTAACCTCACAGTCTCTCACCAGTCAGTCCTAGTTATGTTTCTGATATCTAACTTCAGATGAAACAATATGCAGTCTTGCTTACTGAGATGTGAAACTGGCACATTCCTTTGTGCAGATGTTTATTTTGAATTAATAAATTGTGTTTCGAAACAATCTGACCCCATTTAATGCTTGCAGCATACACAATAAATTGATGTGTGAAAATTTAAATTGTTATTATGTACAACATAGTGGGTGTATAAGGCAAGCAGAGATGAATGATGAATAACGTAGAACTAGTGAGGTGGATGGTCTCCTGATATGAAGATCTATATGTATCTCCAATGATCTGTTCTCTTTTAACATCTATGTATTATGTAGCTTCAAAACTGGACATCAGCACTGCTGGAATTCAGCAGAGCAGAAAAGCAGCTGGATTTGAAAAATTCAACCCCCCAACCCCCACCCACCCAATCCCCACCCAGAAGGAGTAGCACTTCTGCTCCCTGTGGGATCAAACTGACGGCGCATTTTTAAGAGCAGAGAAAGGCCACTGATACAGGAAAGATCTTACATAAAATGTCCCATTGGGAAAATCCTGACGAAACCCAGGATCCACAGAGATGCGATGACTGCTGCACTATGGACCCCACAGCCAGAAGGACAGCAGTCAGACAGAGGAAGAACTGACTCTGAGCACAGAGGGAGTCACCTAGGAGATGAATGGACTCCACAGATGGAGTCATACAGGGGAAGATTTGACTCTGTTCTTGGAGTTGTGGATGACGACTTAAATTAATTGACTGTTCACCGAGGAAATCACATAGGAGATGCATTGATGGATTGGCACTTAGATGGGCTGTCTCTGTCCACAGAGGAAGTGGCATTTGGATGGACTGATTCTGTCCACAGATGAAGTGGTACTTGGATGGACTAATGGGGGCAGACTGACTCTGTCCTTAGGTAGAGGCATGGGGGCAGACTGACTCTGTACATAATTGAGCAGCATGGGGACTGACTGAGTCTATCCTTAGGGGGAGGCATGGGGGCACATTGACTCTGTCCATAATGGAGCAGCATGGGGACAGACTGACTCTGTCCTTAGGGGGAGGCATGGGGGCAGACTGATTCTGTCCTTAGGGGAAGGCATGGGGGCAGACTGATTCTGTCCTTAGGGGGAGGCATGGGGGCAGACTGATTCTGTCCTTAGGGGAAGGCATGGGGGCATACTGACTCTGTCCATAATGGAGCAGCATGGGGACAGACTGACTGTCCATAGGGGGAGGCCTGGGGGCTGAAGAGCCATACTAATGGCAAATGTGTGATGTCACCCCAGCATATTCTGTCCCCACTCAGATTAAGGTGGTGTCCTTGGCTCTCTGCCCTGTGTTTTCAGTACCGCTGACACACGTGTCAGTGTGTTAACATAAGTCATTGCTGGGGAGTCTGTTATGGCAGCTCTGCCGTTTGACTTTTTGCCACCGGTCTGTAACCTGCGGTCATTGGCGCAGCCATTGGTTTGATGCAACCACCTTGCATGGGCAACACTAGTGCCAAAAACGTCTCCGAGAGGCCACCCAACACATGGGGCCTCTCACTGTCTCCACTCCGGGCGTAAAGAAGGAAAAGGACAAAAGGAACCAGGAGTGGGAATCAGTTTATTGATGAACTCTCTTATTGCCCACAAAATGTCACAGATATTGCTTAAAACTTAGAGCCAGCCCAACTGGGCCTGAAACGGCGTGAAGCCGACACTGTTCCACACCTCTGCCTTTCCTCAGTCCTAGTATGGATAAGATGTTCACAAAATGAAATATATTTCTCAGACACACCTTCCCGGAAACCATATAATACAACCCCCCCCCCCCCCCCCCTTCAGCCGGGCTACAGACATGTCTGACAGAAGTTTGTGAGAAGTATCTACTCACCTCAGGCTGGAATAGTACAGTTCGTACTCTGAAAAGCTCAGTACTCCAGCCTGCCCCCGGGGGGAGTTCAAAGACACTGCGGACCAAATAAACATTCCACACTGCCGACGCGCACTGCATATCTCCTGGCTACAGAGTGGCCAAGCTGCGCACAGGGGGCAGATAAATCCGAGAGCGTGGGGCTGTGACACCTGCGACGAGCAGCTGGAGTCTGATGCGGCACGTTGGACACGCTTTACATGATCCACCACAGCCTGCATGCCCCCCCCCCACTCTGATTCCTTAGCCCCTAACATCCCTCCCTCTCTCGCCGGGCTAGAAAGCCTCACACCTCCTGTTGACTACACCCACTGTCAGACCCTGGGTTTGGAGTGTGTGATGGGTGCTGCGCTGCTCAGTGGGTCAAGACTCTGTACCTGTGATCGCAAGGTTGCCAGCTCAAATCCCAGGGTTGCCAGAGTGATGTCACTGTTGAGCCCCTGAGCGAGGCCCTTAACCCAAATTGCCCCAGGACTTGCTGACCCTGCTTTCTCAAAAAAAGTATGTTGCTTTCGATAAAAGTGACTACTAAATAAATATTGATTGACACCTCCACTACTGCTATCCATAAAAAACAGGCAGCGAACGTGGTTTAAATTAATGTAAGATGATACGAGACTCTGCCTGAAGAACGTGAATCAGCTGGAAGACACGACAAGCGCGAGATTGACGGGTGGCATCCACATCCTGTGTTTGGGCTCCACTTTCTGCCTCTCCTGCCCTCCCTGAGGCTCGCTGTACAACGTCTCCTGCAGGCTATTTATATTTGCTGCCCATCATCGGCATTTGAGTATCATGGGAGGACCTGCGACTTGTATGTTTCTGCTCGGAGATGAGCCGTCCTGCATTACGAGCATAGAGCCATCCATTAAAGCCCAGGAAGACTCACGGGTATCGGTGTGGGTGACATGAACCCAAATGGGGTCACCTGCACGTCTGATCATCCAAACATGCACCACCCATCCAAAGACACAGCCCCTGCTTAAAACTACAAAAACACGAGTTAAGGCACAAAAAGCCATCGATAGACAGAGTTACGTTTTACTAATCATAGACTAATCAACACGACACCGGAGGCATGACCCGGATGGGCTCAGGCTGATCTTAAAGAAGACATGGATGTCAATAACACCGATTAGTAGGTTTTTATACACTGTGACACCTGTAATATCGCTGACTTGTGCTGTTAAAACCATCAGTAACATTTAATGTACATGGTTTATCTACAATGACATAGAAATGCATTAATTAAAAACAATACAAACGGGCACATTGTCTCCCTCGTGTTGCTGGCATGTGGCCCCTTTGTTATCCTTGAGTCCAAACTTATCAATGACCACATTACAATGGGGGTCGTGGTTATTTACAAAGCATAAGAAATCTATCAAAAACAAATTCCCAGAAAACAGACTATAAAGACTTTTCTTCTCTCTACAATGAGCTCAGTTGATATGTACAGCCCTTAAAAATCGTGTGAAGCGTCCTTCCTGCATGGGAGCAGCGGGTGACACACAGCAGCCACTGGGCCACTAACAGTCTGGGAGCTGCCATCCGGTGCTCGGCGCTCACAGGGATGAGGTGGTCGAGTCCACGATCTCCCTCCCGTTGCACACAGCCGGAACAAAGCGAGCGTTCACAGAGGCTGGAGGGAAAGGGGGGAGTTAACATGGAGATCCTCAAATCTGCTCCAGCAGCTGGAGAAGGTCAGAGATACCGCATCTTGTGTTGGGCCAATGCCCGGTTAGGATTCATTAGGGAGGAGCAGTGATGGGGTTCACCACAACTCAAACCACACATTTGGGTCGGGACCCTGGGTGTGGAGGCCCCTGTTGGTCTAAATATTAAATAAATGCGTTCCTTATTTAGGAGATGCTGAAATAGTATGTTCTGCTAATCGGTTAGCTAGCTACAAAATTCACACTCTACTCATTTGACAGTTTTTGAGACATAAAACTTGCCCCCGGTGACATTAATGACTCGAGTTAATTTACATCCATCCTAAAAAGAGATACAAAAAACACTGTCCCATTAACGGATTTACTGACTGACTGATTGATTGGTTGATTGATTGTTTTATTACAATATTAGTCTATGACCTATGAAGACATTATGCTACAGCCTGTGAGAAACCAGTATTCAGTATTCTCTTAGAGAACATCTACTAACCTGTCATCCTGCCCACATCTGCCACTGCCGATGCTGAGATGAGGAAGAGGAGAGATAAAGGGGAGGTCAGATTACCAAGCATGTGAGCCTGACCTGAGCTTCAGGCCATGAAGCTGCACCAAAGAAACATGCAGATGCTGAGACGTTCCACGCACCGTGAGAGTAGGCCGGCCCAGGTCCCGCCACGCTGAAGCGGCTCATGTTCATCCGGTGGCTGGTGACATTCTTCTGCGGCTGGAACATTATGATGTGAACCTTGGGGGCGAACATGCAGCCAAGCACCACAAAACCACTCAGGCTGACCGAAATGCACATGGTGGTGGTCTGCACCTGTGAGGGTCAGGAGGTGAAGGGCAAAGTCAAGATCAACAGGTCAGTTCAATCAAAAAGTCAGTAAAACCAATGTCGACTGGTCAGGGTCAATTTAAAGGTTGATAAGATGCACAATTCAGAAAAGAATTCCCCTTCGGTAAAACGTTTATTCTGTAACCAACTCCTGAATGAATTGTCTTTCAAATCGTGTGTTTTGTGTCTGACATCTACACTAATTAACAGACAAAATGAACCCATATAGTTATCTGGTCGTAATTATAACAGACCTCATTACCCTCTGCACCTCTGAATCACTAATATAAGAGCCATTTTCCAGTGTTAGCAGTATTTGTGCTTCACATACTAGCGGAACAGTTAATTTCTGAACAATCAAAGCTACCAGGTGAAGACCATTAAAAATGGAAGAGTGTTTGAGTGAGGGGGTCGTCAAACCTTCATGTGTTGGTATTGGTACATAAAATACTGTGCATGGAGCCTTGCACCACAGAAGCCCACCCCCAGAAGTGTTTTAAGTGGGTGTGCATCCATAGCCCTAATATTTCCCTTAACTAGCTAACTTTTGATGTTTGTGAGGCTACAGTAGCTGAGCTTGCTGCCACTAATTAGTAAGAGCAGTGATACTTTATTGATCTTTGTAGGGAAAATCTCTATTCACCTAATCCATCCTGCTCTCCATGACATACTGTACAGACACATTTGTAGGTGACAGCAAGCTTCAGAGCGAAGGGCAGCTGCCTTTAGCAGTGTCCATGGAACTGGGAGTTAAGGACCTCGCTCAAAGACTGTATTTCCCAATGTGAGACTTGAACCAGTGATCTTCTGACCACAGTCACAGAGGCTTAGCCCATTAAGTCACACACTGCACCCAGTAATATGTTACATCCTTTTTTCTCTCTGGAAGATGGAAGTTCGATTCGTGGGCCTGATTTAATAATGAATTAGAGTCATGGGCAAACCCCAAGTTCTCCACAATGAAAAATGGCTGATTGTCCAATGCAATCCTTGCCATTATTTTAGTAGGTATGTCTTTAACTCTACTGCTGCTAACTTTGAATATTGACTAAAGTCTAAATATATAGCAATATTGAGCAAGTTTGACCCCTCAAACTGATGCCAATCCCTTGATGTATAACAACATTGGCCGATACCATTAGGTGAACCAATATATTGTGCATCTCTAATCTCCCTTTATGACTGTCCTGCTTACCCTGTAGTCACTGGAGGTGACGTAGAAGATGGGCAGGAAGGCCAGCCAGATGATGCAGGTGGTGTACATGGTAAAGCCAATGAACTTGGCCTCATTGAAGTTTTCAGGACATTTTCTGGTCTTGAAGGCGTAGACGGTGCACAGGATGACCAGCAGCACGTCATAGGCCAGGGAGAGCAGCATGCTAGAGTCCTGCACGTTGCACTTGAGGATGACCATCTCCCGCTTCTCTGGCAGTGTGAAACGCCGCGTCCCTGGCGGCTCTAGCAGCAGCCAGACAGACGCCAGGAGCAGCTGGACGGAGATGAGGCTCAGGCAGATGAAGACCTGGGAGCTTGGGCTGATGAAACGCGGACGCTGGGCGCCGTCCTTGACGCCGCCGAAGATGCGGGCGATGCGGTTCGTCTTGGTGAGGAGCGCTGAGTAGCAGACGGCGAAGGACGTGCCCAGACCAAGGCGGCGCAGGGCACAGATGGCCGGTGATGGCTTGGCGATGAAGAAGAACGTCATGGAGTACGACATGAGGACGCCCAACAAAAGGATGTAGCAGAGTTCGCGGCCGGACGCCTTCACCAGTGGCGTGTTGTTGTGCCGGATGAAGACGCCAGCCACCATGAGGGTGCAGATAAAGCCCATGCATGCAATGGCTACGGGCCCGATGGCCCAGGCGTCCTCCCACATGATATAATCCTCGGGCAGGTCGTAGCAGCCCTTGAGGTCCTCACTGGGCCACTGGCCGGCGCCACAGGGCACGCAGGTACACTCATCGGCCAGGTACTCGTAGGACTCGCATGGTGTGCAAATCCAGCAGCAGAATTCACCTGCTTGCATCTTCTTCATTTCATTGTGGGCACAGGGGTCACTGCACTGTGAAGTGGGTGCTGTGAGGTGGGGCCACTGGATGAGGTCATTGTTGAGGGTCAGCGTCTCCGCCCACTCGCCGACATGGATATAGGAGTACTTGTCTGCTGTCTTCTGATAGTTGAAGATATTATAGCGGCCTATGCCATCTCCATAGGTGTCGAACTTCACAAAGTTCTCGATTCCAGGAGGTGAAAATGGTGCTGGCGAACACAAAGCAGATAGTTGTGACCTTATGAAGCAGGAATAAGGGCAGCTTGGAACATTTCCAGTTTGATGGTGTTAAACGGGGTGAGTTTATTGTTTCTGGGCCCCCACCCAAAAAGTCAGTTTGCCCCCACACCCCCGATTTTTCAAAACCTCAATAAATGGCTCCTATGTAAGGAACATAATTATTTAACATTTACTGTTGTAATTGTTTGAGATGAACAGGAGGCCTCCAAACCATAGGGGCCAAAGTGGCGAGAATCACATCAGATTACATAGTAATTAGGAGGTGAAAAACTGTTTCTGTTCATAGGCACATTTTATTGAGGTAGGATTCCTTTGAACAAACCATTAAGCACAGAGGTGTTATGGAAGTCACACCAGGAAGTGGCTTTAAGGCACTCAGTACGACGCATCCAGATGAAAGGACACCATGAGGAGAGAAACGGAGTCCTACCCAGTGGCCACATTGTATTCTAAGATATGTGTACCTGCCCGTTGTTTGTCCTTCTGCGTGTGACTGTGCGTGTGCATGTGTCTCTGTGTGTATCTCTGCGTGTGCGTGTGCCTCTGCATGTGCGTGTGCCTCTGTATGTATCTCTGCGTGTGCCTCTGTATGTATCTCTGCGTGTGCCTCTGTATGTATCTCTGCGTGTGCCTCTGCATGTGCGGGTCACTGCGTGTGGATGTGTCTCTGTGTGTGCATGTGTCTCTGTGTGTGACTCTGCGTGTGCGTGTGCCTCTGCATGTGCGTGTGCCTCTGTATGTATCTCTGCGTGTGCCTCTGCATGTGTGTGTGCCTCTGCATGTGCGTGTGCCTCTGTATGTATCTCTGTGTGTGTCTCTGCGTGTGCGTGTGTCTCTGCGTGTGCGTGTGCCTCTTCGGGTGCGTGTGCCTCTGCTGATTTTTTGGAAGGGTGGGGAAATGGATGAGGACAGGGTTTAGAAAAAGAAAAGTGACATGGCTGTCATGCCGTTGTAGCGCAATCATGTGCACTGTGCTGCCAGTTGTTTAAAAGTATAGCACATACAATTATGCACGGTATATAATACGTGATAATGATAATAAGCTACTATGTTACTGGTCTATGTATTTCCTATACAGAACTGTTTAATTGTTATTTTACCTGTACCATATAGCCTAGCTGTGTAGCAGCCTATACCATCTTGTTTGCTGGTACACTTTGTGATGTGCACACAATGGAAACCAAAACATATTCCATATTCCTGTATGTATATGTTACTGTATATGGAACAGTCATTAGGGATCAACATGGCACAGGCCATGCAGGAAGTGTACAGTCCCCTAGGTGGCAGCACTACATTTTACAAATGCTTTAACAACAAAGATGGATCTCAGCAGCACTGAAGGAGGCGCTGAAGAGCATCTGCGAGAGCCAGCGGGGATAAACCCTCCAATTAAAATCTTGCAAGTCAGAAACAGCTGAATAAGAGCAGTTTGGAATCATGGCGATCTAAGGGCGTAATTAGCAGGAAGACACCACCTCTGCTGGGTGTAATAGCTCTTAATTAATCGGCACTCTGTTGCAGATTATGATGCTGTAGGAATGTCTGATGCCAAATTCCTGCAATGTTTTGTAATTGTCAGTCTGAAATATCCCAGTTTGGTTCTTGCTTTCACAGGTAAGAAGACCAGCATTTGCCCAGAAACACTGCAGCTGGTGACATCCAGGATGCCCAGAACCAGTGGCAGTGTTCAGTACCTCTCAGACCTTGCGTGTGTGTGTGTGTGTGTGTGTGTGTGTGTGTGTGTGTGTGTGTTAGCTACAAACAGTTCCTACAGTAAATATTAAACAAACATGCCCTCACTTAAATAAAGAACGCGAACGTGAACTGTGCTTAAGCAGGGTGATTTGCAGACACATCGACCCAGTTTCCTGAAACAGGAGGATTTCTGTTGTTAGGAGCGATGCATCTGACGTTGTTTGTGAGATGGAGACACTCTGCCACTCAGCACAGACTCTGGATGGGAGAGGAGCACTGTGGCTCAGACACACCCTGCTCTCAGAAAGATGGAAGGAGCTGGGGGACACAGATCAATGTGGAGAGCCTGGCACAGAAGATAGCAGGGCCTGGTACAGGTATGAGAGCCTGGAAGAGATGGCAGGGCCTGGTACAGGTGGCACAGCCTTGTGCAGATGGCACAACCTGGTACAGGTGGCAGGCCCTGGCACAGTTGGCAGAGCCTGGCATTGATAGTAGAGCCTGGTAAAGCAAGAGCCTGGGCACAGATGGCAGACCCTGGCACAGACATCAGAGTCTGGAACAGGTGGCAGAGCCTGGGCACAGGTGGCAGAGCCTGTCGCAAATATCAGCGTGTAGCACAGATGGCAGAGCCTGGTACAGGTGGCCTAGCTTGGGATAGATGACAGACTTTTGTATAGGTGGCAGGGCCTGGTACAGGTGGCCTAGCTTGGGATTGATGACAGACTTTTGTATAGGTGGCAGGGCCTGGTACAGGTGGCCTAGCTTGGGATTGATGACAGACTTTTGTATAG
>JAODKF010000068.1:32480815-32494160 GCA_026779585.1 Mormyrus proboscirostris | reverse complement strand
AACGGGATGACCAGCAACACCTGCTGGCCAAACGGGGAAGGGACACAGTGAGACACAGGGGCTGACCCTGACAGTGTCATAGTTAAAAGTTCTTCTGTTTATCACTCCAAGAAGCATCGCATTATTTTGGCGGGATTGCTATTTCTCATATTATTGGTGTTATGTGACTGACACAATAAAATGATGATATACTGTATATATGTATATGTGATATTTATATGATATTACACAGTTCGCAAGTTTTTGTACGCGACCGGCTGTGAAAATAGTTTGTCAATTGTTGCACACGAATCGCCGTGAGTCTGACCAAACAGCGATGGAACCATTGTAGTTTGAACTACGGAAGTCCCAACTAACTAACGTGGTTCGAACTACTGCGGTACCACGGTTTTGGGAAACAGTTCTACTTCGGATGTTGATTAGTTTGAAGTACCATAGTATGATGCATTGTAAATGCTAACTACCGTCGTTGTTTCGGAAACGCACCCTAGGTGACTTCTGACTAATCATTAGCTATTCATTTAGGTTTTGGAACATCTGACTGGCGGGGGGGGGCGGGGTATAGCGACTGTTTAAATGGGGTTGCAGAAACAACAAACCCATCTGAGTAGAGGCCACAGAATGTCATAATGATGGAGGAGGAAGGTTCCCTGAGCAAGCTGCTCCTTCAGGAGCAGAGTGTGATGCTGCCCTGCCCGCTTCCTCCCCCCCCTCCCCGCTCTCCCATACCTGTATGGACACACTGCTGTAGGAGCCGCCGACGACGCCAGCAATGGCCAGCGGCACGTTGTCCTGCAGGGCGTACGACCCATCTGGGCAGATGAACTCGGTGTCGTCCACCTTGGTGAGGGAGGCGCGCACGAACTCGAGCGCCTGCTCCAGTGCGTAGGTGTCGCGGGAGCACGTGTCCAGGATGTGCACGCCCAGTGTGACGCCGGGCAGCAGCGCCGGGTCCCGGTTGATCTCATCGATGGCGAACAGCATGGCCTCCAGCCGTTGGATGCCGCGGCCCTCGTTGATGCGGCCGCACTCATCGGTACCGGCGCCCTTCTCATGCACCGGGAAGAGACCCCCCAACACCAGGTCACCGTCAATCTTGATCTCCCTTCTGGCGAAGCCCGAGTCGCTGTGTAGGAGGAGGGGCCTGCCAAACAGCGCCACCAGGAGGACGACGTGGAGGCGGCAGGGCGACATGGTGCAGAGGGGGCAGCGGGACACTCAGGAGGAGGAGGAGTGCATGGGGAGGCCGTCAGCTTCGGCACACGGTGTAAGGAGGGGCCACGCTGCACTCAGGCATGGAGGACAGCAGTGCATGGACCTGGAGGAGAGATCACCAGCACTGTTTATCACCACTCTAGCCACACAATTGCAAGAGGGCCCCTGAGATCTGGGGGCCCCCTGTTGGTCACACACAGTCATTACACAAAGTAGCAAATAATTGTTCCCTATTGAGGAGGTGCTGAAGCAGCTTGTCATTTTAACCAGCTAGTTAGATATAGTCTTACTCTTACTCTACTCATTAGATATTTCATTTTAGAGACATCTGGGGGGGGGCATGGGAATCTCCAAACTGACTCTTTGAGTGTGGCCCCAGAAAAAGCAAACCCAGCACTGAAGATGATGGGGATGTACCTGACAAGGGCCACATCAGGACGGCAGGAATGGGGATGTGTCTGACAAGGGCCACATCAGGATGGCAGGTCTTGGTTAATGCTGATTAGCGTTTGGTGGCTAATTGGTCCGTTGGTTTCCTGACGTGCCCCAGCCCCGTAAGGTGCCGGTCACCACGCACCACAGACACGTTTCCTGTGGCTCAGTCTGCCAGCATGTGGGTGGCTTCCTTTGTTTCACATTTTCTCCATTCCCAAAATAACTATTTCCACGTCCTCTGAAGGGTTTTACATAAGACCTAAAGCACCCGCCGCCGATGCAGGATCAGAGCGCCCCGTGCTCAGCGCTGGGATCCGGGGGCTGGCGCAGCCGCCTTAATCCCGCTTCATCTGCTAGGCGGCACCGTGGTGCATGGAGACAAAACTGTCTTTGCAGTTAAGGAGCACATCTGCAGCAGCTGGACCGGAGCCTCATTAGGGAGGACGTGGGAGATACTGAGAAGTTCAGGCATGAAGAGAACAGGGCGCCGACATTCAGAGGCGGCCGCTGATGTCACATGGAGCCTGGCACGGGCTCAGGACCTCAGCTGCTAGGCTCAGAGACAGCTCTGCGGTAACTGGACCGAGACTGACGACATGTATAGCCACAGGGCAGAAGAATATAAGAATAAACAGCAGACGTGGGTAACGATGGCAGACGGCAAACAAAGGGAGTTCAGATGGCATATGTGGGGAGTGCGGACAGCAGATACAAGAGGCGAGTGCGGACAGCAGATACAGGAGGCGAGTGTGGACAGCAGATATAGGTGGCGAGTGTGGACTGCAGATACAGGTGTTGACTGCAGACAGCAGAAATAGGTGGGGAGTGTGAACAGCAGATGTGAGGAGTGCAGACGGCAGACACAGGACCTTGAAACTGCGAGGGGCTTGCAACCTTACATGCACCAAACAAAGACATCTCCAAATTCTTTATACATAAAAAAATCAAGGTTCAAAAACAACTCCTAGGAATCATGATGAGTTTTGAGAACATCAAACCTGTTTTGCTCTCTAATCGCAGGAAAGTGATAGTGGAGCCCTGAATCTGTGGCGAGCCTTTGGCCATTTAGTGGAGCCCCGAATCTGCAGTGAGCTTTTGCCCATTTAGTGGAGCCCCGAATCTGCAGTGAGCTTTTGGACATTTAGTGGAGCCCCGAATCCGCAGTGAGATTTTGGACATTTAGCGGAGCCCCGAATCCGCAGTGAGCTTTTGGACATTTAGCGGAGCCCCGAGTCCGCAGTGAGCTTTTGGACAATTAGCGGAGCCCCGAATCTGCAGTGAGCTTTTGGACATTTAGCGGAGCCCCGAATCCGCAGTGAGCTTTTGGACATTTAGCGGAGCCCCGAATCTGCAGTGAGCTTTTGCCCATTTAGCGGAGCCCCGAATCCCCAGTGAGATTTTGGACATTTAGCGAAGCCCCGAATCTGCAGTGAGCTTTTGGACATTTAGCGAAGCCCCAAATCCGCAGTGAGATTTTGGACATTTAGCGAAGCCCCGAGTCCGCAGTGAGCTTTTGGACAATTAGCGGAGCCCCGAATCCGCAGTGAGCTTTTGGCCATTTAGCGGAGCCCCGAATCCACAGTGAGATTTTGGACATTTAGCGGATCCCCGAATCCGCAGTGAGATTTTTGCCCATTTAGCGGAGGCCGAATCCACGGCGAGCCTTTGAAGTTGCCTGACGTCTCGCCCATTTTCCTGTCGACCGTCTTTGCTTTGAATGCTTCATTTCACCATCTTTTCATTAACGGCTGTAAAAAGCGCACTTGACTCCAAGGCCCTTTTTAATTTAATCTACAGATGCTTGTTTAGTTTGGCCGTCTTGCAGAATGAATCATTTATTTTGTCGTGCAGAGCACTGCATTAAACTCAGGATGGAATTAAACGTGACCGCGGCCCCTGGGGGTAAGATGTGGGCTGCCTCGCTGCTGCCTGCTCCTGTCTGTAGTGCATGTTAATAAACAGATCTTCAGGGACCCTCTAAAGACTCACTGACACGTCTCCTGCCAGATCTGTCGCCATGTGTGTCTGTCTGTGTCTGTGTGCCTCTCTGTGTGCATGTCTGCTTCTGTGTGTCTGGTTCTGTGGGTGTGTGTCTCTGACTGTACATCTGTGTGTGTTTCTCAGTGTGTGTTTCTGTGTCCTAGTGTACGAGCCAACAAACCAACAAAATCACCATCGTTATGCTGCAAAAACCCGCAAGTTCTCCCCATCATCTCCTGACCAGTACTCCAGATAGGAGATGTAGATTCCACAACAGGAAGATGAGGACCCCCTTCTGATTGGAACTGGTATGGGTGATCTCAGTGGAGATACGCAGGAGGTACTGCTTTCATCATCAGCCTCCATCATGGTACCTTTTCTTAGCTGTGACAGCTGTTCTATTAGCTCTGACAAAGACGACATTATGTCATTTTGACTTTAAGACTTAAGCAGCAAAGTCGGATGTGCAAGACCTGAACGCGCCTGATGGGTGCTAACGGTCAATGAGGTGGGAGGAGTTTCTGAACACCAGCTGCCAATCATCATGCATGCCAGAATCACCATCCCTAAATGTAAGGGATATACATTTCTGGTTGCTAGCATCTTTGCCTGCACTGAGTGTGCAAAATGCTAATGGCAGTAAGTAGGAGGTCAGAACCAGAATATTGGCAGGTGAGCGTGTCTGAGCCCTCCAGCCCATAGAGGAGGCCCGCTTTGCCGTACTGAGAGCACGTGCGTGTCCAGGCCCTCCAGCTCGTAGAGGAGGCCCGCTTTTCCGTACTGAAAGCACGTGCGTGTCCGGGCCCTCCAGCCCATAGAGGAGGCCCGCTTTGCCGTACTGAGATCCGGCGAGGAGGCCTGTCCGGGCCCTTCATCAGTGTGCTCCCCAATACCTCACAGAGATTATCCCAAACCCCTCTGACCCCCGACTCTTAACAAGCGAAAACTTCCTAGTGCTGATTTGAATAAATCACTGCTGGAACTGGCAAGCATGTGATAAAGTGATCATCGCTGGCATTCAGGAAAAAAATGCTGATATCTACGATCATTCGCATAATTTTTGTGTTTCTGGATTCCTTTGGTGTAAACGGTGACAGCTGGCAGTTTGCTTGCTAATAAATGCAGGTTTACCATATGTGTAACTTGTCATTTCTTGTCTAATGTTTTAATTGTTTTTAATGTTTTTAGTCAAAGACGGAAACTATAAACTGTATTATCAGATATTAGCATCTTAGTGGCATAAGGCTGGAGATCATAGAGAAAGTGAGCGTCATCTGCACCTCTGCTCCTCACACTATCAATTTATCGAATGATGACTGACATAATCTACATCAGCGTATTTCTATCCCCAGCGGCGGTACTGGGCTCTAGGCATAATTCATTGTAATCGGACTCTATGGTGGGTGGTATTATGCTAATTACTGGGGTTTACAGGGTTCCAAACTCGCATCTGGCGTGACACTTACGCTTTTAGGTTCTCACGCTCATGTGAGAAATCAATGTGATACACAGGGCAATTTCCAACCAGGTGAGACAAAGGGCAACTCATCTGGATCTGGATGCAAATGGTTCACTGCCGATCAAAGATTTCCAAAAAAAAATTTGTTGTCTAATATCAATGACAAAGTTCCTGAGCAACATTAGACAGCAACACTGCTGGGAAACATCGCTCAATTGTCACCTTTATGGCAAACCTGTTATAAACCTGAAATTAGTTACGCGTACATCAAAAACATTGGGGCAGTTGGCAAAGCCTACAGACTATTTACAAGGTAATAAAATCTTACATATATGTAAATGCGTGTGCATGTGTGTGCAGATTTGTCTCGAGTTGAAAATCTCACTCCCGCCAGCTGACCAAAGCTGACAAATGCTGAGTTGATTCTCCAAAGAAACGTCCAACGTTTACCTTTTAAAAGCGGCTGCATTAGGGTAAATGAATCCATGTCTTTAACTGCCGCATCTCCTGCTGTCCTGCAGTGAGATGTTTAGGTATGCAGACTACATGTCTGTTTGCAACAGCTCACTGGCCACTGCAGAATCTGATGCTTCTTTTCTGCTTTTCAGAATAAACAACAGAAGAAATAATTTTTAAAGCATGTATTTAGACAGGAATACTGTCCTGAATGAGCACAGGGGAGAAAAAAACAAAAAAGAAATATAAATTACAGACGAAATGTGACTGGTGTTCCTGGGTCTGCTCTTGTAAATGGGGAGATACGTATCAAATATTCATGGAGATCCTGTTTAAAGCTTCAGACACAATGAGACAGAGAGCAGAAGGTGGCTTGAAGCTCCTTCAGACGCTGAGAGCCTGATCCCGCCCTGCTGTAGTGACTGTGAATCAGAACAGGTGCTTCTCATCCTGAGAAATGTCAAAGGAGAGCATGAGTGGCATTCCCTGAAGCACCTCCTGTATGATCCATCCATCCGTCCATCCATCCATCCATCCATCCATCCATCCATCCACGGCAAGCATGAAGCATCTGCTTCACCATTCATTCATCTACATTCACACCAAGTCAAACATCCATGATTAGACTATTAAGAATAACCATTAAAGAACTGCCTCTCAGAAGTAAGCAAGATAATAGCAGTGGAGCATTCTTTTTTATGTAGATAGAGAGACGCTCTGGTACTGTTCCAGGTCTCCCAGGAACGTCTGAATTTGGGGTTGGTAAGCAAAGTTCTACATGGGAGCTGGCCTGGTCCTGGACCTCATGCTGAAGGTGCAGGGTTATGGATCTTGACCTCTACAACTGCTGTGAATAATCAGAAGGACCCTTGAATGGGCAAGGTGCCCAGCAGCATGCCAGCCGTTAGAGCGAGCAGTCATGAAAGCAGCTCCGGGGAGGTGCGATCGCTCCCACTCTGCTTAAAGAAATCTAGTTGCATAGAAGACAAGTGTCACAGCAAAGGCTTTGAAAACCAGGCTTATTTTTGGATTCATGCAGATTTACTTAGGATTAAACTTCCTTTCAAAAAGATATAATGCCACTGAACTAGTACCTCTAATCAATATGGATGTAAATGGCGTTCTACATTTCATTTCTAGCCCCCAGGTTCCTCTGTGTTGCATTTCCTGTTTGATCTGCATCATGCTTCTTCTGGCTTTGGGTGTCTGGTGGTGCCTGGCTCAAAGGATTGTGACACTGTGTCTGCAATTGGAAGGTTGCTGGTTGAAATTCCTGGGTTGGCAGAGTGATTCCTCCGCTGGGCCGTTAACCCTGATCTTTGGAAGGCCAGAACAGTCTATGGAGATCTCTTAGGCTGCAATTATGAGCCAAATGCTTGGCTGCTCTCTGCAGACACTTTATTAAAACCTGCTTGACTAAAGGAAGAGGAATCCTAAATAGCTTTTTTTCCCCCATTCAGACATTTTAATGGCAAACGCTACACACACATACTGAGGAAAATCGGACAAATCCAAATGTGACGCATGTGACCTCCGCCAGGCACAATGGCTGCTCATTTCTTGAGACGCAGACTTTGGTGCAGCTGAATGGAGCTGCTCCACTCAAAGGCTTCGGCCTGGCCTGCAGATTAATGAGCACTTTCACACAGTCACTTTGCACACCGCATAGGCCTCGTTTACCCCCCTATGCTGCCTCCCAGCACTGATAGCAATCGCTGTTTAGAGAAAGAACACTCTGCTGACTGAAATATTGACCGGCAAGGGGCCCCCGTTGAGGACTGGCCCCTACCTCGCACCTATTGGCTCTACATCGGCACCCGGCCCCTGCCTGGCCCCTCTTGGCTCTATTTGGCCATCTGGCCTTTGCCTGGCCCTCTCAGCTCTACACGGGGACTTGGCCCCTGCCTGGCCCATAACAGCTCTACGCGGGGACTTGGCCCCTGCCTGGCCCATTATGGCTTTACACGGACACCCGGCCCCTGCCTGGCGCATTATGGCTCTACACGGACACCCGGCCCTTGCCTGGCCCTCTCAGCTCTACGCGGGGACTTGGCCCCTGCCTGGCCCATAACGGCTCTACATGGACACTTCGGCCGTGCCTGGCCCATAACGGCTCTACGCGGGAACTTGGCCCCTGCCTGCTCCCTCTTGGCTCTACATGGGCACCACACGGTGCTAGACCACTACTCCATAATTTATCAAGCGCTTCCCGTGCCACGCAGGAAAGCGCTAAGTCTCTGCTGTGCCATTTAGGCGCAGCAGGCAGGAGAAATACTCGCTCGGGGTCCATCCCGCCAGCATCTGGAGGACCCTTTATGGACATGCAGAAGCACAAGGCAGCAAAGCTTACTGTTACTAGTCGGACAGACAGCAGTGTCTCACCTAGAACACACATACAAGAGTAAGAGAGATTCATAAAAATATGTTTATACTGCATGGATAGTATGTACTTTTCTTCAGGCAAAACATTATCTGCTTTATAAATATAAAATCAGACAGTCTGTATCTGTGAATCTTGAACTTAACACAGAGATGCTGATAGAGATGTGAATATAGCATAACGATGCAGGAAGCAGAAGGGAAGCAGAATGAGATCTCGGCCTGCGTCCTCCTAACATACTTCTCAGTAACAGATCTCCAGAATAAGCAAACTCCTCTCTAAAGCCACATCCTGTAGCCTCGCGCTCTGGTTCTGTTAAGCTGGTCACTTTCGGTCAATGGTCATGCCAAAAATGCTGTCCTCTGTTTTCTGGAAAAAAGTGCCATGATGCAGGTCTGGCACTGGCTGATATGTGGAGGGGCGTGAGGATGAGCAGGACATCCTTGGGACGGCCCTGGTACCCCTCCCTGGGTGGGCTCCATGACTGCGGCGCTGAAGACCCAGAGCTACATGAGAGATTCATGATTCAGAAGGCCGGAATAAAAAAACTGCAGTTTACATCCCTCAGCTATACCTGCTGCTACAACAGGATACCTACAGAAGCCATTCCATAATAAGCAGGTTACCAAGGGATACAACATCCCTCTGCAAAGTTCAGCTCCCTACGCTTTCACACCAACCTCTGCGTACCGGTGTTTCGACACAAAAGCGAGATGATGTTGGGGTGATGAGACACTCATCCAGGGCTGTCTCCTTGGCGACGGTGGCTGTCTCACCTGGGCGGCATTTTATCGTCACATCCCTGTGTTTGACTGCTGCCGAACCACGGCTCTCTCCCGCACGCTGACTCCTCGAGGATCCGTGGGATGGAATCTGCTTCTTTGGATATCTGCAAGGCTATTTTCCGCGAATAAGCTGAAATATGCATCAGACCGAATTGATCCGTCATCTCAAAGCATGCTGTGCAGCTTCTGCTTTGCTCTGAGGCCTCATTAACGGGATTGGTCATTGCCGCTGAGGTACGGAGTCATCCCCTCCTGTCTGATCCGCCGGACACGACCTCCTCGACCGCCCGATGAACTTTGAGGCATCCGGGCCACTACGCAGACTCCCGTTACGCTCTAAGAGCACTGTGCAGTTATTCTGGTAGCCTACGCTCTCTGCTACACGGCAGTAGAGTGCAGTAGCGCAGGGGCGTGCATCAGAATCGCCGGCTCCACCTTCTCGTCGTCCATGAGAAGGTGTGCACACATCCTGCATCTGTAAACCTAAACATCTGCGATGTGCTGAGCATGACTCTGCACCTCAATTTCCAACACCGATGAGACCTTGTCCAGAGATCCCCAGAGGCACTGAAATCATACCTCAAGCGAGTATAATGTCAGAGCGGAGGTTGATTCTAGAAGGATCTCCACACGCGTTTTGGTTATGTAAGGTCTAATAGCTGCACATTGGGGTGACAGGTAAACACAGTCAGGCATGCTAATTTCACTGCTTGTCTGAATCGCTTCGTTCTCACTTAAAGAGCTGAGCTTCTCAGGAACTGTACACACCTCTGTAATTCTCACCCTTACTCCCTTTCTTCCTGCCTCTTCAGAATCCTTTGATCTTTCCCCACAAATAATTTTCTCACCTTTTTTCCTCCAGTTCCAAGGCAAGAATTGAATAATAAATAAAAACATGAAAAGTCTGCATGCCCAACACTGGCTTCAGTAAGATAAGTAAAATCTCACTAAAGAGGACAGAGAGGTCCTCTCTAAAGTCAGCTTCCTGTCATTGCGTTCGTAACGGTGATATGAAACACCACCATCTGAAGTTAGGAACAGGGGACGGATATTACCACCTTCAAATGGAATGAAAAAATCAACATTACCATTCCTGGCAGATTCTACTGGCGGAATAAATGCATCATTATTATACAGTGAAGAAACACTGGTGTAATATTCAGGTGTTTGTAGACTGGAAACACATTTGAGGATACCCAGCGTTTACAAACAAGAGCATTTTTCTGCAGTGGAGCTCTGACTACAAAACAATGTTAACTTTGAAGGGAGGCAACAGGAATGTGAAAAAGCATGTAAGACTGAGTCAGCTCCTCGGTTTTTATAAGATACACCGTGTAGGACGGAATTTCCCAAACCTCTTATTGCTGTTTGCAGTCAAAGTAGCTGCTTCAGCCTGGACACATCCCGCGCGCAAGCTTTGCAGTCAGGATGCGTTTGCAGCGCTTTGCTCGCAGCTCTAACCCAATACTCTGCTCGACGGTGACCCTTTTACTATGGGCGCCTGTCAAAGCAAGAGCATTGAATTCACGCCGTGAACCCGAGGAGCAGGCTTCAGGTCAACGGCTTGAATTGACTGAAAGGCAGGTGTAGCGGGGTCGGCTATTCCAGGCGTGGGAGCGGCATTGTGAAGATCGCAATAAGGCTGCTACAGCCGGATATGCATCGCTCCGTTACTGATATGTGACATGAATATGACAGCGATCGCGGTTCCCATCTTCCCCGTATGTTACATAACATCTGAAATATACCTTCGTGCTGCGGAAAAACAGTGAAGACAGTTTCCCCAAGTCACCAGTGAATAAGAAAACGGCACAATGCAAAGACACGCACCACACGCCCGTATATTTCTTTAATACTAATAATTATTATTATGACTAATTAACATTCTATTGATAAATCAGCAACGAAAAAAATCCTTCCCCAAAATATCCTAATCAGGATGGTATACATGCGAGCACAAAGGAGGGCACTGCCAATAAAATAAAGCTAAAAAATAAAAGCTGCGTGGAAGATTTCCATTGCAAGAGAGTAACTTTCCAGCAGCAACTTATCAGCAGTGCATCTCAAACTGGTGACCAAGCATTTATTACACAAAACCACACACATACCTTCTCAGCAAGGCGCACTGTTTCTTAAATGCGAGCCGTCCTTTAAATCGGACTTTTCTGTTAATCCGGCAAAGAGGCGCTTCCCATTGAGAGTCCCTTTTTACTTGTCGCCTGTTTCGCGGTCCGCCCGGGCTGATGGTCTTACTCACTTCACGGACCCAACGGGTCCCGCTACCTGTCGGGGATGCTTCTGTCTCCTAGCAACAACAATCGATCCTGCAGGGATGCCAGATCCTCATTGGCTGAGCGATGAAGCGTCTTCCCCTCCCACAGATATTATAATGGTGCATATGCACGCGCGCACTTTATATTTTAATGTACCGATATGTACCACTAACTGGAGGGCATCGGCACTGTCTAGTACCTTACCCAATTACTGAAAGAGCAAGATTAACTGATTCAACTGCGTAATTATTTGGTTTGTTAAAATACTGCTGCTTTGTGTAAATAACTTTATATCCTATATTAGTTAATCAATCGTTAAAAGGAAAATAGCGGGTGAGTGAAAAGATACTAGAAACGCCGGGTGACACAGAAAACAGGCATCATTCAAAATGTAGTTTTCTGAATAAAGATGTCTTTATTTTTGTTGTATAGCCTATACAGTATGTGATAAAACAAGCAAGTAAATTTAGGCAAACTGAGACATGAATCTTATTTATTAAACCTTCTCTTAGCATGATTAACGTGAGAACTCCCCTGCACTTGCATTCTTGCGTTGCCTTAATTACACAGCATAAATGCTTTTCGGCAAAATATCGCTGGAGACTGGCCGAGGATGAAGGAGCTAATCTTATTCTCCCGGCACTCACTGAACACCGCGTTCCAGGAAAGGTACTCCCCTGTACCCCCACCTTTACCTTGTTAACAGGTGGGCAGTTTAAGTAACGCAGCTCCTTGGCGAGTTGCCATCCATCCATCCACAGCAGTAAGTAATGAAGGAGGCTGGGCCGCACCAAGCAGGGTTGAGCTGGTGAATATCTAAAGATGCTTGGAGGCTCTCTCTGCCGACACCTCCGCTTTGGTTAACTCTCCTTCCTGTCCCTGCAGTCAGCTGGGCAAGTGGTGATATAACTAATGTGTGCTCTCTGGAAAACCTGCCCTACCCGTTGAAATGACGCAGGATGAAGGAGCACTTAGCCTCTCGGTTCTTAGCAATTACCAAGTATACACTTCGAACTTGCTAAATAAAATTGAGGTGTGCAGGTTTATGTCACAGTGGTGCTGATGTCTGAGACTGTGTTGACTCACAGTGTCATCACTAAGGCTGAAGGAGGTCCCCAGAGTCCATGTGTCTGACATAGTCCCTGAATTTGTCAGCCATGTAAATGGCTTAACAGCGCAGCCCCAGTGTGGATCCTGGCTGCTTCTTCATGATTGTAACCTCCAGGCTAAGTGCCAGTGTCCAGGAATGTCATTATCATGCGAAAAGGGCCGCTAGCAGCTCAACCAGGCTCAGTGTCGAGTGGGATGCCCCGCTTCCTGACACCAAAAGATCGGAGCAGAAAGGATGCCACCAGAGCGGCCCGGGGAAACGAACTGGCACAGGCTGCCCTCCGGAGCAGTGCGATGCGCCGGTAATTAAAGCAAGCATTACACGCTGTATGGGAGAGCCAGCCAACCCATCTTAGCGGGGAGATGGTGGAAGCCAGGAGCTGGGCACTGGGGAGATGACGGAGGACAGGGGCCGGGCGCCGGGCACTGGAGAGATGGTAGAGGACAGGGGCTGGGCGCCGGGCACTGGGGAGATGGTAGAGGACAGGCTCTGGGCCTCGGGCACTGGGGAGATGGTAGAGGACAGGGGCTGGGCGCCAGGCACTGGAGAGATGGTAGAGGACAGGGGCTGGGCGCCGTGCAGTGGGGAGATGGCGGAGGACAGGAGCTGGGAGCTGGGCACTGGGGAGATTGTAGAGGACAGGGTCTGGGCCTCGGCACTGGGGAGATGGTAGAGGACAGGGGCTGGGCGTCGGGTTCTGGAGAGATTGTAGAGGACAGGGGCTGGGCCTCGGGCACTGGGGAGATTGTAGAGGACAGTGGCAGCCCACCGGTTGACCCCTGCGATTGGCTTTCTGTACGTATCTGTGCACTTGTGGCCCAAACAGCCATCCCCCGGCTTCACGCTTTTAAATCGGTGGCTGGTGAGATAATGAGGACTTTGTTGCTGGCCGGTGTGGTGGCAGCAAAAGGACCTTTTGTCCCATCAGCTGAGATGACAGTCGCAGCAGCTTCCTTTGTGCTGCTTTCGGCTCCGTCAGGCTCGCCCCCCCCCCCCGCCCGGCAGTGGCGGGGCCCAAAGAGCTGTGTTTAGCCATGAGGTTGGCGAGAGACTGGCCTGAATGGAGCGGGGCGCCCCCCCGGCACGCTGCTGCTTTGCAAAGGCAGTCCTCCCCGCCAGCTCTCTTTGGGAAGTTAGCGTGTGTTGACTCCAGACTTTCCTCTCACACCGTGAGTCCATCTGTTCATGATGCAGTCGTATTATCCTGGGGGGGGGGGGGGTTCCACTTCCAAAAACAGTTTTTTTTTTTTT
>JAODKF010000068.1:32427466-32441325 GCA_026779585.1 Mormyrus proboscirostris | reverse complement strand
TTTTGCACATTATCACCCCCAGCCCCCCCCCCCCCCCCCTCTCTCTCTCTCTCTCTCACACACACACACACTTTCCAAGACTTCAGCCGCTGAAATGAAGGTGATCTTCTGAGATGCTTTTTGTTCTTCTGAATCGGGCAGGATGCCAGTAGCTTAGTGCAGAAGGTTAACTGATGTCGGCCGTTAGGTTTGTGCGTGTTGGGGTAGGAAAAGCCTGCCTGTCGTGTCCTTAAAAATGCGGAAAACCGCTGTGTGCACACATAAAACATACCAATTTAATGACTGTAATAACGTCCATGCAGCTCTCTCTTCCAAAAATCCCCATAATAAAAACACTGTCCTTCAGCAAGTGTAAAAACGCGCGCATTAAACACACTTTTTTTCTATGTTTTTTTCTTTCTTCTTGAGTCTGACCGCTAGAATGCGGACTTTAATGAGGATTTCACCCCGGGGGTCCTGACACCCGGGTGCCACTGCAGGGCTGTCTCTGGCTTGTCTAGCCTCCCGAGGCGCACGGGGTGGTGTTGGTTTGCAGCCCTTTGTTGTTCTGCACTCTCTCGTGTGCATGTGGCTTAGAGGGCGTCTCCTAGTGATGCCGTTGTGCTGGCTTCACGCTGCTTTTTTACTGTGGTTTCTTTCCGTTTAGAATTTCTGTTAGAACTACTAAAACCAAAGCTCTGTTCAGTTAATGGAACCACTAGTCATATTTGCGTCTACCGTAGTCATTTGGTTTTGCTTAAATCCTCCCCGTCCTGTGGCTCAATCCTGCCCACATTCCCCCCCCCAAACACACACACACACACACACACAGACACACACAGCAGCGCATGAGCTGAAACGGATCCTGACCATTAATGCATCGTGCAAAATAAAGGAAATGGACTGAAAGTAAAAATTCGTATTTTGAGCCACTTGATCCGTTGACATATCTAAGCACAGGCGAAGTCCTCTGTGTGAAGATGAAAGACGATTACACGGTGCTCCTCCAGGTCCACGCTCGAACGGAGCAGCCGCAGATAGCAGAACCATTTACACGCCACGTGTAATCTGTGTAAACGGCGCCGCACACTATTTGCTCACGAGTGCATGCGAGAAATCCAAGACATTTGCCAGCTGTCAAGAACAGCTGGTGCGATAGCCTCAGTCCGTGCCACCCTATGCTAGGATTTATACACGGCACGTTGCCTGGGGGAAGCAATATTTCAAGTTTTCATAAGTCTTCATTCTTTGATTCACTGTATAGCAAGTCGGCTATAGCTGTCTGAATTGACCTGAACCGCTTAGGCACATCCATTCGATCACGGTGCAGTACTGTTAATAACTGTATAGCCCACCGCGCAATATTAATTATTGTACAACCCACTGGCAATACTGTTAATTACTATATAGCCCACCATGCAATGCTGTTTATTGTACAGCCCACTGTGCCATGCTGTTAATTTCTGAGCTGTAATTGCTGTATAATTCCATGAAGCACTTCATTTGAAATTCTTTGCACTGTTACTGTTTACTGTCGTCTTATTTATTGTGACTATTAATGTCTAAATGAGTGTTGCGGTACTGTAAATCTGAAATATACTTCAAGATTTCAAAATTTCGATCTCTATATTCATTCGCAGGCTCTTTACAGTTTTCCCTTCAGTCCATCCTCTTCAGCGATGTCTGCCGTTCTTTGTTCCTAAATGTATTGCACTGTAACGCTATGTCGAAAATGTTAAGATTGACTTTTGCGTTGAGGAGTTGCTTTAGTGCTGGTGGGCAGCTACCATGAGGCGTTTAAGGTGATTTGGAGAGCTCCAGTTACGTTCGGCATGCTTGTGTGGGGTGACTGCCGCTCGCTCGCAAGGTCACATTAACATTAGCGGCTGTAATGGGATTCATATACAAAAGGTGAACGTTTAAAAACTCCTGGTTCTAGCAGTGATAGCAGAAATGTGCCACTTAAATATCAGCGTTTCTCAAACGTCCCCCCCCCCCCATTCTTATTTCACCCCCATTTGGTAGATAAATACTCGTTTGATGTCCTCTAAGAGCAGCAGGTTTTATATGCTGCTGTTCTTACACTGATAGGCACCGTCATAGCCGTTCACATTAACCTCGGGTCCGTATCAAGGCCAGATTAAGCACTGCGGCGGATTGACTGCTGCTGATATACACAGAGGGCCTTTTATCTCAAAGCACTAGCTGCTAGCAGCTATTAGAAAGCCATGTGTTTCCTACCCATACTGCACGGTGCACTGGGGCTCTTGCCATGTTTTGCTGTCGGTCCTCGCTGCTCTTGTGGCTTCCCTGTCCGTTTTCTGCTGGATGTTCTGCTTTGGAAGTCGATGCACACTGGGACTCCCTAAATATGCCGGTGACATGCTTTAGCCCTGAAGCGTGGTGTAACTACTCTGGAACTCCCTGAAAAGCTTCACCCTGAAGCGTGGGGCAACGGCCCTGGAACTCTCTGAAAAGCTTCACCCTGAAGTGTGGGGTAACGGCTCTGGGACCGACTTGCACCATCTACCTGTCTTTGGGTGCCTGTAAGTGCAGGGAGCTGCTCTTGAACGGAAATTGGCTGTTTCTCCTACAACCTGTTCCACAGTGTGTCCCTGATGTGTGAAAGCTGTAACTCCATCAGCCGTGGGTGTAAACAGGAAACGGGGGCGGTACGCACTCCATGGCCACCCCGCCCCGGGCTGTTCTGTAGAGGAGCTCATCCGCATGCCGCTTTTAGCTAAGCTGCCGTTTTGTGTTTGAACAGGTGCTGAAGAACTCGCTTTAAATTGTGTGTTTAATTTTACATCCAGGATTCAGTGTGGAATGAGTGGGCAGTTTGCTGTGGACTGACGTTAACCCGAGTCCCCCCTAACCCTGACACAGACGGGCTCAGCAGCTGTTCTCACCCACGTTATGGACCCGATCCTCCTCCTACGGGGCTGTCTGAGTGCCTGCACTATTTCTGTATGCATGACCTTCATTTGTGGGAGCAGAATTAGAAATGGGTGCGTCCATGGAGGAGACAAAGGGAGCAGCTGACGGCCTCGTGTGCGGATCGGGGTGACCTAACCTCCATGGAGACACCATGACATGCCGCTGGGTATTTAGCGCCAGTCGCCAGGCCTCCTCACCTGTCGGTGGCACTGTGCCTGCCCTCTGAGGGTACGGCTGCCCCGGGGTAACCCCTAGCTTGCCATTCTTCCTGTGCAGGGTCGCCTGGCCATGGCCGTGCGGCGGGAGCTGCGGAGGAGAGGAGGCGAGCGCCGGCTTTGGGGGCTCCTGGCCGCCCTGCTGCCGGTGCTCCTGCCCACCGCGGCGAGCGGGAAGGACGGCGTTCCGCGGATCGAGCTCGGCTACAAAGGTGAGGCCCTGTGTTCTAGGGGGCGTCTGCTGGCTCATGCTGTTTCCAGAAGAAAGGGCAAATGGGTCTTATTGGGCGGCGGTGATGCTGGTTCGATGTGCTGCATCCAGACGTGTCGTGTTCTCAGTGCCAACATGCATCTGCGAGAGAGCGGCGTCAGTCCCTGGAGCGTTTGGGGGAGAAGAGCCTCACTGAGGGGTCCGATGGTAGCATCACTCATACGCCTCTGGGATTCAGACGCACTGACCTAAGCTGAGCCACACCGCAAAAGAATCAATTAGGCTGAGCCAAGGCTTGAACCCGGGTCTGTCTGCACCACAACACAATCACAACTAAGCTATGCATCAGAACCAGAAAATGAGAGCACCAAATTATCAGAAACAAGGTCCTTGTTTCCCCTGAGTCTTTAGGCATGTTTACCTATAATCGCGTCCAAACAGCCAAACATCTCCACGGGCTCCGCAGTCTTGCTCCGCCCGGTATGCTACCGTCAGACGGGACCGGCTTCACATGACCTTATCGGCCCCCTTATCGCTCCTGAAGTGACCGTGACCGTTCGCCGCTGTTACTCCTGGGTCACGTGACGCAGGAAGATAAACAGCAGTTGGCTCAAAGTAACGTGAAAAGTGAGATTTCAGTTGACAACAGGAAGCTGCATTTGCCGCTCTGAGTGGCGCCATAGCTGGCTGGTTAGCAGAAAATGCTGCTTCAAAGTGGGATCAGAGCCCAGCATCCCTCCGGTGCCCCAGCCATGTGGAGATCAGCATGAAGCTGGGAAAAGGCATCCTGCTTCCACTTGGGGAGCAGAAAGGGCCAATTGTGGGGTGTTATAGAAAGCTGACATGTTTGAATAAGAGCTTCATTTCAGCTCTGGGTATAGCATTTGTTTTCATAGCTAAGCCATATGTTAACCCTGACAATTTGGTTCTTTATTTTATGTTCACAAATCCAAGGTGTTTGTTTTATTTTTCAGTTTGCCTGTGGGGTGGCATGTGAATCATCCAGGTCAAACACTGTGCTAGTGATCAGAAGATCAGTGGTTCAAATCCTGGTTAGCAAAGTGATGTCACAGAGTATGGTAGAGTGATTTTATGGAGTACAGTGGAGTAATTTCAGCTGGAGTATGGTGGATGCTGTGGCACTGTAAATACTGTGGTGGTTATTAAACTGTAGCAATGCAGCTCACCTGGCATGACCATGATGACCATGATGACCATGATGATGATGATGATGATGAGGTTGGGGTCTAGTAAAGAAGCCATCAGCAATGAGCTGTGGTTTCATTCTTTGGGGATTTGAATACTGGTCTCATAAAACATTGAATGTTGCAGCCGAGAGGAAGTTCAGCCATCTCTGTTTACATTTAGGATTGAGGAGCTGTCTAGATAATTTAATGGCACCCTTTACAATAAAACTATTTTGTCGGTGTAGAGTTAAAGAGCTAAAATATTGGCCCAGATTTCAGAGACACACATCCTTCAGAAAGGTTTGTTTTTCTCTTATGCCAGTTCTTGCCCTGTCCTGCGTACACAGTGCCACCCCTGTGACATATTCACACACATTACATACATTACACATTACATATTCAGTCACAGGTAGACCTTGATGTATGTACAGAGCATCATAGATATAAAAATATCTGGGTAATATTTCCTAAATATTACTTTACGTTCCCGTCAGGGTGGCAGCGTTCCTGTATGGGTGGGTGCGTTTCTGCAGGGGCGTTCCCGTCAGGGTGGCAGCGTTCCTGAGTGAGGGAGTGATGTCACCCAGGGCTGGCCGGTGTCTTTGGCCACCTGGAGTGCCTGACCAGATCTCCGCAAGAGATTGAGCTGCGCTAAGCACCTGTGATGTGTGACGCTACGCAGATGGGGAAGTACCCACATACTGCCCCCTATCTGTCCACCAGAGCTGTTGCAGTCTGGCAGTGGGATCCCCTTCCAGGGCTCCGCTGAGGGGATGGGTTTCCAAAGCTTGCTGCTGGATGAGGAGAGGGGCTGGCTGCTCCTGGGAGCCAAGGACCACATCTTCATGCTGGAGCTGGAGAACCTGAACAGGAACATCAGGAAGGTACACTGGCCGCTCGCTGATGAAGGACTGGAGGCTTCCGCCATTAGTAGTGCATGTGACACATTACTTGGGAGGAACGGGAACCGAAGCATCTATTGGTGTGTCACGTTTCACCTGAACCGTCACGGGTGGTGCCTTCAAGGAGAGGGCGCGGCTCGGGGACCCATCTCAGGTCTCCTGGCTCATGGAGGCTGGGTGAACAGCCAGTCTCAGTCGTTCTCTGGCAATTGTGGTGACCTGAAAATTCTGGAAGTGTCTCCTCCTGCAACACAGTTTTTGCAGCTGCAGGCCATTTCTGGGAGACACGATGCCATTTATTAGATTTCAGTCTCGTTTTCAACCTCCATTCGGACTGGGAAGGTGTTTCTTCTGATGTGTCACCACTGCAGATGGTGACACATCATAGATGCAAGCCGGCACCTTTCTGAGGCACAAACGGACTGCGTCACGCAAAAGCTCACTCTCTGTCTTTCTGTTGGTTACCACAAAAGATGATCTTAAAGACCAGAACCAGAATCAGAATCCTTTTATTAGCCAAGTGCAAAAGTACAAGGAAGTACATTTGTTTTGGTACAGGTGGTATAAGATGTAGAATAAACATCAATATAAAAGTACAAAAGACAATAAATAGAATAAAAAATAATAGAAATTAGAAATAAAGATGTCTAAATAATAAACATGGTGATGTGTAAATAAAGGAGAGACTGCTAGCTGTGGGATCAGAAAATAAGCTTAGAGTTGGTGAGACTGGTTAGAGTTGGTGAGACTGGTTAGAGTTGGTGAGACTGGTTAGAGCTGGTGAGACTGGTTAGAGCTGGCTCTTCCCACACTCATTTCCCCAAAGCAATGCTGAAATGCCACCTCATGGTGAGATTAATCGGCATAAGAGCGTGGGAATAAACCCAGGGTTGTTTTTGTTTGTCCATCTTGTTGGAGTTTCTCTAATGTCTGTCGCTTGCTCTGCCTCAAACATTCCTGCTTGTGCCTAAAGCCCCTGCTTAAAGCCAGTATTCGTAACAAAACAGCTCCCTCAGACTCCCAAATGCTCCCAAATGCTGCGGGGCACGGAACTGAGGGGTAAAAACATCATGACTCATCGTAACCACTCAGCTTTCTCCTGTGTTCAGTTGTTCACCTGATGCTTATTAAAGATTATTGGACATGATCCTTCGCGCACGTTGCTCTAATAGGCTGAGTGCTTAAACCACCACTGCTCTGAATCTGGCTGGGCTCCTGCTGTTTGACCCCCCCTGAAATGGAAAACTGTTTTTAGGCAGTAAATGAGTGACCTAGACGTTTGGACATTACCACTTTGGCAAGGTTATGGGGTTAATCTGCTCCGATGTCATACTCTCAGAGTGTTAGGTTTAGGTTAGGTTAGGTTAGGTTAGGTTAGGTTAACTTTATTGCCTTCCTGCTGATCTAAAGTAACCCACGGTGTCTTTTGAAAAAAGGGTCAAACGTCAACTGAAATGTTTTTTTTTTAAGACAAAAACAACCCAGCAGTGACCATGGCAGCATTCAGGACTGCTGACATACTGCACTCATCTGACTGTTTGCACTGCCTCTATTCTCCTGCATGAAATAAGGTTTCAGTGTTTGCGGAACAGAAACTAGCCAGCTTGTGGGCCCCTGCTTGCGTGTGCTGATATGGAGCCTGGGTCAGAGATGCCACGCCCGAAATGACCGCCTGGAGAAAACATTGGCAAATGACAGCACGCATTACAGCCCACGGTCTTTAGGCCAGTGATTAGGTGCAGCGGATAACTGGCATAACAGGTCGCCTGTTACTCCACCTTCCTGCTGGTTTCAGGGGGTCGGCATGTGGACTCGCGTCGCAGAGTCGTGCCTTCCACTTGCCAGTGTCCCTGCTTTCAGAATCCCACCCTCCCCTATGGTCTCGCCCCCCCTGCAGGTCAGCTGGCCCGCCTCGCGTGAGAGGGTGGAGCTGTGCAGAATCGCCGGCAGGAATGCCCAGGTGAGGCGCACAGATGAGCAGCGCCGCGCGGCCGCCGTAGCTGGTGCTGCCGGGACCATTTTTAATCACCCGTCTTCCTCCTGCAGTCGGAATGTGCCAACTTCATCCGTGTGCTTCACACCTACAACGCGACGCACGTGTATGTCTGCGGCACGGGGGCCTTCCAGCCGCTCTGCACCTTCCTGGAGGTCGGAGGTCGCGGGCAGGTACGGCAGGTCTGCCCTTAGACTTCAGGACCCTTCCTGATTATGGCGAGCACTCTCTCCATCAGTATGCTAGCATTCTCCGAGAGCGTCGCATTCTCCAAGAGCGTCGCATTCTCCTGTGCTGCCTCTGCAGGAAACTCAAACTAAATGGGATTAACGAGTATATGAATCGCAGCTTTAGTAAATAAGCAGTAACTGGTCAGTTAATGAAGCTTTTTATTCATATTAAGAGCATAATCACACTCAGATCCTGTCATTTTATGTCCTTTTCAGCAGCTGTTTCTGGATACAAATGACTTGTTCGTGTGTTTTACCCCTTGGCTGTATTGTATTGTTATAAAGGCCTTTTCATACATACATGTACATACGTGACAAAACAATCAAAAAAACTAAAATAGCCAAAAGTCTATTTAATTTGGTTACTGATGGTTAAGGTTAGGGCTGGGTAGGGATTAAGGGTGTCATTGTTGGAATTAGGGTTTTTCCCTTTAAATGGATGATCCCCACAAAGATATCTATACATATCGTACTGTCGATGCTTGACCATACTTGTCTTTGCCCTGCAGGAGGACGCATTCTACCTGCACATGAGCTCCGCTGAGTCCGGCCGGTTAAAGTGCCCCTTCGACCCCTGGCAGCCCTTCGCCTCCGTCCTTACAGGTCTGCTAACGCCGTGCCCGGGAGGGGTTGGGGCCTGACGCTTTGGTAGCGCCGTGTCCTGGAGGGGTTGGGGCCTGGCGCTTTGGTAACGGCGTGCCCGGGAGGGGTTGGGGCCTGACGCTTTGGTAACGCCGTGTCCGGGAGGGGTTGGGGCCTGACGCTTTGGTAGCGCCGTGTCCGGGAGGGGTTGGGGCCTGACGCTTTGGTAGCGCCGTGTCCGGGAGGGGTTGGGGCCTGACGCTTGTTGCACCCGGCGGGGTGGCGGCCTCTGTCTAGCTGCCATCTTGGGCTAGTTATGTTGGTGCCTCACGGTCTGCTTCCCCCTCTCACGACGGTGCCCAGACCAGTACCTGTACGCCGGAACGACGTCGGACTTCCTGGGAAGGGATACAGCTTTCACCCGCTCCCTTGGACTCCACGACCGGCACTACATCCGAACCGACGTGTCCAAGGACTACTGGCTGAACGGTACCTGCTCCGCCGTCCTGCCCGAAACCAAACACATTGACGTCACACTTATCCAAAGCAGGACCAGGTCCTTGGAGTGTTTGCGGGTTGGTAAGAGGCCCAGTGGTGACATCACTCTGTCATCCTGGGATTCGAACTGACGACCTTCTGATTCTAAGCCACTGAGCCAAATGCTGCTCCCTTGTCGGCTAAAACACGAATGAAGAGGCAGACCTTCATGTCCGAAGGTCGGGTCTCGCCACTTGTTTTCGCAGTTTGACTCATTACCTGCCTCCTCCTGCTGTCTGGTCTCTGTCGTCATCGTTACACCCTTGACTCATTTCAGGAGACTGGAGTCGATCCAGCAGGTCTTTGCATCCAAAGAGATGCGGTGGGGGGGTCGGCTCTATGTAGCCTTAACATTAATGAGGGTAATGAGTCCTGTAGGCCAACAGCCTTGTCATTGAGGAGTCTGACAGTTGAGGAGGAAGAATTCATTTGGGGGTTTCATGCGGCGTGTCTCTGTCTGTCTGTCTGTCTGTCTGTCTGTCTGTGTGTGTGTGTGTGTGTGCATGTGTGCCTGTTGTTCTGTTACGCCTCCACTGTGGACACATCTTAACAGGACCAACACAAACCCCCCCCCTCGTCCCCAATATGACTCGGATTACCTTGGGGACAGTGCCACCCAGTGGTGTGGCTGCATCATGCCTTCCTCTTGAGGCCCATCCATGCGGTGCAGCCCGGTACCCAAAGCGGCCTTTCGCAGTGCTGAGTGTTTCCACCTTAGTCAGAAGGTCACATGCATGACCGATGTAGCACTGACATCTGCTTACAGCCATTAAGCTCCTGTGAATACGGTTTGCCCCCCCTCACCCCCACCCCCAGCGTACTGTCCTCATGTGCCTTACCTGCCCTATACCCCTTCTGTGCAGCAGTCGTGTGGTTTTAGCGCATCATTCGGGCATGACTGGGGGCGTCCCCTGCAGTGCCACCCCCTCGGGGATTACACCCACTCACTGCACTCACTGCGCTCACTGTGCTTTCAGAGGCCCGCTTCATCGCCGCCCACCCCATCCCAGACACCCACAACGCAGACGATGACAAGATCTACTTCTTCTTCCGCGAGGCTTCCAGAGACGGGGGATCTCGAGATAAAGACGTGCATTCCCAGGTGGCCAGAGTGTGCCAGGTGAGGGGGGGCACTGGGAGGGGGTCCCAGTGAGAGGAAGGGGACAAGCTGCTCTGCTCGTGTCTCGCATGAGAGAGCCTGCCAGTGCACAGGAGCCTGCTCTTATTCAAAGCAACATACATCTTCAAATGAGAGGCTATGGGATTGGAACCAGCAACCTTCTGATTTAAAGGCATAGTGTCCTATCCCACCGAGCCACATGCCACTAGCACTGGCCCCTGTCAGATGCAGGACGAACCTGCGTGAGAGAGGACAGGCACACAGTTATTGCAGTTATTTGTTTATTTCTGTGCGCATCACAACGTTTTCATCTGAGAAGGACCCAAGATGAGAGCTGACGATGCACCAGCCATCTGAGACAGGAACGCTGTGCCTTCTGCCTTCACACCTCTTATATATACCTCACATTTCTGCATTTTAAATATGCAACTGCACTGCACTGAATAGCCCTCAAAGAATAAGATGTTTATATGTTGCATCTTTGGTTTGTCTAACGTTTGCCAGTCTCCTTGTAGACTCTTCCAGATTTCCAGATGATCTACAGCTAGTCAGTTAACTACCCAGATTACTGGTCAGTTTACCAATGATGGCTATTGTAATTTGTATGGTGCCCTTGCTGAACGCCCCACTTCCACTGTACACAGATATTGTGTATCCATCTGCCACCCCCCCCCCCCCGAACAAAACAAGCCCCAATCAGCACTAGCTGTCATTGTCATTAAGACTTTTGGTAGAAGACAAATAATTAGTGATGACTGTAAAACTATATAAACACAGACACACACACACACATAAAATAAGTTTCATAAATAGCTACCCCCCCCCCAAGGCCTCAGAATCAGCACAGGCAGATGTTGCTGCCAGTCCCCCCCCTTTTCACTGGGGGGGGACATCCCCGTGCATTTCTTTATGTGCAGTATTTTCTTCTCCCAGCAGACGATTCCTTTGCTGTTTTCCAGAACGATGCGGGTGGTTTGAGGAGCCTGACCAACAAATGGACGACGTTCCTCAAAGCCCGGCTGGTGTGCTCCATCCCCGGACCCAACGGAGTAGACACGCGCTTCGACCAGCTCCGTGAGTCGTCCGGGCCGCGGGCTCTTTTACTCCCGCCGGGCCGGGAACACGGGCCTCGGTCTTCATGTTCCTTCTGTTTGCAGAGGACATCTTCCTCCTCTCCACTCGGGACAAACGCAACCCCATCGTGTATGGTGTCTTCACCACCGCCAGGTATCAGCTTCTGCAGGCGTCCTGAGAGCCTAAGCATCCTCCATGCCGAGTCGTGGGTTGGCCTGAATCGGGGTTTGTGTTCAGCTCTGTCTTCAAAGGTTCAGCAGTGTGCGTCTACAACATGGCCGAGATCCGATCAGTGTTCAACGGACCCTACGCCCACAAAGAGGGACCTGACCACCACTGGGTGGAATACGAGGGCCGGATTCCCTACCCGCGCCCCGGGACGGTGAGCTGCTCCTGGCCAGTCATTTACAGCCATATCGCCCTTGCATTCAATTCATTCCACTAGCTGTTCTGAAGGTGTCCAACTTGTGAGCTCTGTAATGAAATTGCTTGTTCTTGCTCCCTTTGAAATCACCGCGGGTTGTCCGGTAAAGCAGATGCGATGTCCCGTTGCAATTTATGTACTCATACACTTCCGTGCCACTCATTCACACTTATCAAGTGCTATTTGTGTTACTTAAAATTGTTTGTGGTTTGGTGTCATGGCTGCACCGTTAACGGTCCAGAAGGAAGTTTGCCCCCGTTTTCTCTCCAGACTGCTGACACAGCAGCTATTGCAGATAGGGGCGGGGGATTACATGAACCTGTTTCCTATAGGCTAATACGTAAGGGATAATGTACAGGCAGCCGGTAGTTATCACAGAAATAAGTCCCGACAGTGTGATCAGGACCCGACGCAAAGCAGGTGTAATCCCGCTTATTACACGGCTACTGGCCACATAAGGAAAAAAACTGGACATGAATATGAATTTAAAACATTTTATTGGCATATTTGTTGTAATTAACATTTTTATCCTTCCGCGAAACGATATAGTACCACGTGACTAACATTCAAACGTTAGTAAGACAATTTATAACATCTACATATGAATATATAATAATGCATGTATTTTATTTACAAGTATTAAATTGCACATTTCCATTAATTGTGCGTCCCAGTGGGGATGTTGAAGTTGATGTTTTGGTAGTCAGCGAAAGTTTTCTCTTTGGACTTTTTGTTGACTGCACCTAAAATCACACTTATCATTAAACTATGTTGGTGATTGAATTTTATGATAAATATTATATTTAATACGAACACTTACTGCTTGCCAAGCTGTTGTCAGGATTTGATGAGAGTATACTGCTCCATTCCTGTCTGTCAGTGGTGGTCGGAGGAGGGATTTTAAACATACAAGTAGTACCGGCTATGCATTATTACTTTGGAGCAGTTATTATTTGAAAAGAACAAACCTGCAAATGTCTCAACTGACCAATCAGAATCAAGCATTCCAGAGAGCCGTGTAATAAAGATAATTGACAGATGAGGGAGAATGGTGATTGGATATTGCCTTAAAATTCTGTTGATTAAAAGTTAGTATGAGTCCAGGGGGTTTCCAGTAGTGGTGAAATAAGTGCTTTTCACTCCTGTGCTTGTCGTTTTTGCTGCAGTTCTGTTTCAAGCACTAGGTGGCAGCATTTAGCTGTTTTAGGTGACAACGCAGAGAGTAAGTGGTGGGCCAGGGATGCCAACTGTGCCAGAGTGTTTCTAAGACTCCGTTCTGGTCACCATCACTTGCAGAGAAACTATATCCAAAGAAAAGCCCATTGTTTCTGTTTTTAATTCAGTGTCCGAGTAAGACGTACGACCCCCGGATAAAGAGCACGAAAGACTTCCCAGACGAAGTGATTAGCTTCATCAAACAGCATCCCAGGATGTACCGAGTCGTGCACCCCGTGTCCCGGCAGCCGGTGTTCACGCGTGTCAACGTGGACTACAGGCTGACGCAGATCGCCGTGGACCGGGTCCTGGCTGCGGATGGACACTATGCCGTCATGTTTCTGGGGACAGGTGGGCACAGATAGATCTGTCACAAGCCCCTCACACCACCTAGCTTTGGGAGCTGCCCGTTCTGCCTGTGGGGTGTGGTTTTCCTCTAGGCCCTCCAAACTGTATGTTGTGTGCTGGAAGGCAGATAATATGCTGTTGTTTCTCTTCTTACCAGTAGAGGGCAGGAGTACCTTGAAAATAATGTGTTTCATGTGTTTGTATAACAGTGTCTCATTGTAATCTATTATGAAATGTTTAATGCATTTCAGTGTTTTCACAAGTCATTTATGGCAATATCAATTGTAACAGCCTCCTTAACTATTTGAAATATGTTTTAGCTAACCTCTAACAGTACGCTAGCTCTTGTTGCTGGTACATGGTGAATGGAGTCTGATAGTGTTTCTGTTTTTGTGCTTCAGACATTGGGACGGTTCTGAAGGTGGTACCACTTACTCAGGACAACTGGGCCACAGAGGAGCTGGTTTTGGAGGAGCTGCAGGTGTTCCCGGTACAGCCCAGAGCCGCTCAAACCATAAAGGAAAAGGGAAAATAGAGTGCACTGGATGACTAAGTAGAATACGGGACGCCGGGGTGCCGATTAGGGAGAGACGAGGCCTGCATGAATAAATCCATCACGTGTCTTACAGACACATAAACAGAGAGCTGCTGTAACCCTGAGAGCAGATAGAATCAAGGCAATTGTGTGTTTCCTCCAAATCTGTTTTTCAGACAAACTTCGAGACCGTCTGCTTCTAAATGAGATGCACATGCTGTGCTCTAACCTCGTCTTAGCTGAGTGAACTGACCATGCGTGAATTCGGAGTAGGCCTAGTGAACTGACCATGTGTGAATACGGAGTAGGCCTAGTGAACTGACCATGCGTGAATACGGAGTAGGCCTAGTGAACTGACCATGCGTGAATA
>JAODKF010000068.1:32369736-32390705 GCA_026779585.1 Mormyrus proboscirostris | reverse complement strand
GTAAAAGTCTTCAATGCGCTCCTTGTCATTTTATACTTTCTGAGTAATTGGAATTGCCTGCATGTAATCTGTAATAACTTCATACTGGAGGGTTGATGTGTGAGAAGGGGAGAGAGGGAGAGAACAGCAGCAGGATAATCCCAGCCCCGCAGAATGTCCTGCCGTGTGACATCACATGGCTCATCCAATCATATTCATCAAGCTAAGCTAAGCTTCACAGCTAACCTGACACGGAGCAGGCTTGTCCAAGAGCATATGTTGACATAGTTACTAAGCGGAGCTTCAGGTTAGCCTTGTTCGTGGAACCGAATTTGGAAAAATTAAGCCGGGATTGTCGAAATAAGCCTGGTTTTTGAGGTTAGCTCGCTTCGTGGAACAACCCCCTGGGGTTCTGTTTGTTGTTTTGGCCACATCCCTTTTCTGATGTTTATGGGTCAAAATAGATTGAGATACTTTAAGTGTGTGTGTTGAGGTTATCTTTGGGCCTGGATGTCATGTATTTGGGTTTATGTGTGGCCTTTTGAGCAAAGATCGTAACACTGCTTATTCAATTCAAGATTGCAAAGGGTCAGGAGTCTTTCCACAAGGCTACAGGCGCAAGGCAGGGAACAACCATCCCATCCCATCCCATCGCAGGGCACACTCACACACCAGTCACTCACACATATCTGTAATAATGTTAAATAATATTTATCGATTGGGAGACTTCACATGTTGCTTGCACAATCTTGTGATTTTGGTTTAATATGTTATTCGTATTATATCACATATGATTTCTATATTTATTGATCCTTGGCAGTCTAAGCAAAATACTGTTTTTTAAAATAGTATGTTTTTTGTAAATGTTTTCTACAACATGGAAAATTACAATCTTTCAGTGGTTCTCCAGGCGATCTCAGACTGGCAATTATACACTTTTATTCACTTTTGTGATATTTCTTATCTGCAGGGCACCGTAGTGTCACGTGACGCCTAGTACAATGTGAATAAAAAATGTCTTTGCAGGTGTGATGTTTGTTGAAAAGGTATAGAACTATACTGACGGTCTAGTCGATTCCAGAACCAGGATCAAATAGTACATTGACATCTGTGTTCCAGCAAGCTAGAAGCCATGATTTTCCAGTAGGAATGCTCCTTACCTAAACTCTTATTGGATACTTTACTACTTCTTATTGGCGTTTGAATTTTACATTCCCATCATGAGTGCATTGTAGTTTTAAAGCAAATAGTAACATTACTTACTTACATCTTAATATATGGTATATTGAAGAGTTATCCATCACCAAAACCACCAGGCCAAGTGGAGTCAGGCATGAAACTGGAAGCATTCTGGCTTATAAACTGGGATTCCCGTGTGCAGATGTGGGGATCTGCGGCTGGGACATGCACTTTGGCAGCACGGCCGAATCGGTGACTATGTGGTGAAGAAACCAATGGTGCTCGGGCACGAGGCCTCTGGCCACGTTGTCAAGGTGGGATCTGAAGTGAAGCACCTGAAACCAGGTGACTACGCCATGATGACTTTTTTTTATTCTATGACTTTTTCTCCTTTCTCATGCTCATATTTTATCAACAAATTTGACATTATATTGGCCAATAGTGATTTACTTTATAGACCCGAGGCTGGACAGCAGCTCTGTGCCAAAGGTCATACAGTGACTTAGCACAATATATATAGAATCTGGAATCATTTTGTGGGCATAGTTAAACAATTATTCTAAAAAAGAGGGACAACAGAAGGGAGGAAATATTAAATAAAAAATCATTTCCAGGTGACAGAGTAGCCATCAATCCCAGGGTGCCCCGTGAGATTGATGAATTCTTCAAAAACAATGACCTTTTTTATTTACGGTAACTTCTCACATATTATTAACCACAGCAAATAGTGTTCAGCTGAGTCAGTTTTACTGAGAAGTGCATATTGACCGTTGGGCTTCAGTGGTAAGGCAAACGACATACATGCGCACTCCAATAAATTACATTTGTTGCATCACTCTTATTATGACCATGAAAACAATGTCAAGAGGAAGTGGTGACATGAATGACATTCACTGGTTTAAAAGACTAACAGGGCTTAAAAATGACCAAAGGGGCTGTTTTCCTATGTTGCAACTGATAAAAGGAACTGAGACGAAAAAAAAAATCCATAACTCATAAAGGTTGGCATGGTTTCCAAACTTAAACAAAAATATGGCTTGTCTTTCAATTCTCAGCAATATTAAATCAGAGCATGAGAAAACAATTTCAGTATATGGGACAAAATATATATGGGTGGCACAGTGATTCAGTGGGTAGTACTAAAGAAATGAATGTTACATTTATATAGTGCTTTTTAAGACACCCAGAGTGCTTCACAAAAGCAGTAGGGAGCCACTTCAACCACCCCCACCAGGATGATGCGATGGCAGCTATTCTACGCCAGTACACTCGCCACACAGAAACTAAGGTGGAGATGGCAGTAGAGAATACACCAGTTAGATATAGGGGATGATTAGGAGGAGTGACCTAATAGGGCCACAGTGAGCAATTTTATCCAGCACATCAAAATACTACCCCTATACATTCGAAAGATGCTCAGAGACACAGGCGCTTGGTTTAACATTTCAACCAAAAGGCACCACTCCCATCAATAGGCTAACTGACTGCCCACATTAACACATCTTCCAGCAGCAATCCCATTTTCCTAGTTGATCTCCCATTCAAACACTGACCAGGCCCAAACCTACTTAGCTTCAGGTGAATTACCAAGTCTGAACTGCAGGTGGCGCAGCTGCTGACGATAGTGCTGGTGCCTGCAGAATTTGTGACTGAAACATTACGCCTGCCATGTACTGTGGCGGTTCCTTCTTTCTTCTGGGTGCTTCGGTCCCTCCTATAGTCTGAAAATGCTCAGTTAGGCTAAACTGGCACCTTGATATTGTCCTTATTTCAACCTTGGAAATACCAGTTAAAAGCATTTAACAAATTGTCAGTTTTTCATTGGCAAAAGGCAATTTTTACTTTTTAGTAGACATATTTAATAGGAATTGAATCTAGCATAAGGTCTAATGTTCTTTCACAGTTGGGGAGAAATTATCAAAAGTATTGCTTCATAATGCCTTCTGTGACGTTCGGAGGGCAGGCAAGCAGGCAAGGAAGCAAGCGGAGCCAGACGGATGGGGAAAACTGGGTTTAATCCAAACGCACGGTTGACAGGCACGAACATTCAGAAACCAGGAACATCACATCAACATTGACCGACATCAGACTAGGGGAGATGTGGACTCATATACCCTGACAAGCAGGGGTTAACAAGACACAGGTGAACACAATCGGGCAGGAACACCAGGTAATGAGGTGGGCGTGGCACACGGGGGGATCGGACGGAGCGGATCATGACACCTTCATATCATGATATTTTTTTTTTACATAAATCATGTGCATTTTGCAGGTTCCTCCACATCATCCAAGACTACTCTTAGAAGCAGCTGGACATGGCCAAGGAGCTGGACTTGGCTCAGCAACGGTTCAGAGGGAGGACTCTTCCCGTGGCCTGGCCAAGAAGGTGGAGAGCCTGCTGGGCGAGCAGCCGCATGTAGCCATCGAGTGTACCGGGGCGGAGGCCAGCGTCCAGGTGGCCATTTACGTGAGTGTGGCCCGGGGTGCTGAGGAGGAGAGCGGCTTTTGCTGTTCCATTGTGGCTTAAGTGAGCAGGGTACAACCTGTATCTCTCACATGGCAAAAATAAATCAAGCTGCTGGATTTATCACAGAATATTTTCTGAAAAAAAACGTTCTTTGTTTTGTCTTATCAATGCGCAATACATAATGATTTGATTTTTTTTATTACAGGATTGTTTATTGTCAATAAGCTTGCGTTCACAACTTTCAGGAGTCAAAATAAATATCTACAGTTGAAACCAAAAGTTTACATACAGTGTATGTAAACTTTTGGTTTCAACTGTACAGATTAGCTGTGAACTTCCTTATACCCTGTGACTCACCAAAACATACTGCCATATAAATACAATTCCACAATAATCAATGTACATCATAAGGAAGTTGTTTGTTTTTATTCTGGGAAAGGTTACGACCCCGAGTCAAACATTCACACCACAGTGTAAACACATCGTTAAGAGTGCTGCCCCAGAAAATCTTTTGAATATTAATTGGGGCATGTTTTGATCCATCTGATGTGACCAATTAAAGCCAAAATCCATCCACCGTCCAGCTGTTTATTCTGGACAGGCCAGTGGGGGCCCTGGACTTGTTCCCAAGAAAACAACGTTATGCAAGGGAAGACAGTCTGTCACGGTTCATATATACACACTACGGCTAATTTAGGGATGCGGACTGATGTAACTGTATGTCTTTGCGGTGGGGGTTCAGAGTACCCATAGGAATCTACACAACACAGGAACACCAAGTCTATTGCACATACAGAGGAGAGGTGGGATTCAAACATGCAGATCAGGAGTCCCATGCAATGCTACAGTCCAAATAAAGGCTGTTTTAAAGGCCTACATTGAATGGTGATATTCAGAAGAGGAACAGTGGCTGCTCAGCTCTGTTTATTGTCTCTAAGCTGTCAAGCGATGCGCCCTGGTGGAGATGGTGACCCTCGTGGGATTGGGCTCAGAGATGGTGACCCTCGTGGGATTGGGCTCAGAGATGGTGACCCTCGTGGGATTGGGGTGGGAGATCGTGACCGCCTCGCTTCTCATGGCCATAATTAAGGAGCTAGACATGATGGTGGTTATCCACACCCCCTGCCAAGGCCTTTCCAACTGCTAGAACCCAGCATGCTAGAACTTCAAATTAAATATTTTGAGACAAACGGTTAAAGATTGCAACATTTTACATTTTCTAGTTGACCATTAATGTGTGGGTTGGGTTGTCACTTTTCAGGTGGCCTGTAGCTATTGCTATGCTGGCTTCCAAGAAGGTGAACGTGAAGCCGCTGGTGACTCACCGCTTTCCCCTGGAGCAGGCGGTGCAGGCCTTCGAGACCAGCCGGCAGGGCCTGGGCGTCAAAGTCATGCTCAAGTGTGACAAGAATGACCAGAACCCTTGAGGAGCAGAGATCCGTCTTTGGGCAGAGCAGAAGCCGTCACAGAACCCTAAATGCTCTCCACCGAATCCTAAATCACAGTTTCCACTATAAGAAAATCAGTTATACTGCAAATGCTGAGGGGATAAAATTACAGTACATTTATGCATGCTTTGAATTCTGGAAGATTAGCATTTTAAATGGGTAATTTTTCTACAAAATTATCCAATCTAGGATTCTGCTCAAGAAAAAAAAACAATTAAGCAAATTACAGCCCTGAAGTACATGGAACCTTGAAACTCGAACGCCTGGAACTCGACCCAACTTGGACATTGAATATGTAAAGCAAACAAACCTACTGGGATGCTGTTGCCTATGAATCACTTTCAGTGTCACTGTACCTCTCGACCGAATTTTATGTGTGAAAGCTGTGTTCTTGTGTTCGGTGTGAATTTCTACAGTACATTTAGTGACACAGTAATCACGGCCCCTAAGAAAGTGAGCAGTGATAGCAGCAAATCAAAGAGGAAAGTAGTGAGAGTAACTGCAGAACTTAAAAAGGAAATTATATCAAGACTTGAAGGTGGTGCATGTGTGTCTGCTCTTGCTTCGGAGTGTGGGATTGTCATTTATTTCACAATTATTGCTTTTTTGTGTATATTAGTTATATATACTTATATTGATTATTAATGCTTGTTATCATTACTTAGGTAGATAGATAAGAAATTCGACTTGGAACTTGACCAAATCTCAACTTGACCAGCCTTCTGGAACGAATTAAGGTCGTGTACCACTGTATTCCTATTTTGTACTGCTTCTCAAAACTGTGCACAAACATGTTATAGGCTGTGTAAAACTTAACAAAATAATTTGAAAAGTATTATGTGTATTTTGAATTACTGCAATCATAACACCTCTTAAAATGATTAGCAGTTATCAAATTTACAGATTAACACCATTTCATTAAATAATAGGTTCTACCCTGTTACTGGGTGTTTATGGAGAAAGTTAGCTGCAGGCATAAAATCGGGAAAAATCGTCCTTCTGAAGGGCAGACTTCCATGGGCGTTAAATAGAAGTATTACTATCATATATGCAGTACCGATTCTGGGGGGACAGACTGGGTCAGCTGTTCTGTTGGGGAGGGCAGATGAATTTGACCTTAATGTCCTTCAAATATTACGTACTTACACTCTATTCTCAGCATTGAGAAGCAAAATACTATTATGAAATAGTATTTTAAAATATGTAACTCACTCTGATTTCTTGTTTACACTGACTTGATTCCACATGCTTGATTATTTTTTTTCCTGTCGTTACGTTTTAGCTACTCACCAACTCAGGCAACTCGACCACCCGGCGCCCCCGCGATAGCAGTCCGACAAAATCTGCTTTCGTTTGTTTCGCCTGTTCCCAGCGCACGAAATTTCAGCCAATATATATAAATATGAATAATAATATGTGAATAACGCCCCCTGCTCCTGTATATATGCCCAGTTATTTCAAATGCACATAAAATCAAACTTTTCCAGCTGTCACTTAAGTTGCATTTTGGTCACGATAGCTTATCCTGTTCATGCAGATGCCGATATTTTAAGTGGAGATCATATTCAATTTAAAATTGGTTTATTCTGCCATCGATTTTTAGAAAATTACTGTTGGGGAGGGGGGGTACCGTATTTAGTTGATTGCTTTCTAAACGACAAGTAGCATCACAGTGCACCGAATGTTAAAATTAAGTGATTACCATACAGAATATATTATAACTACATCCCGTCTATTACTGTAGGTGCCTTGTAACCTATGCTGTCTGGGATAGTCTGCACTCGATTTGTATTCAGAAAATTACACCATAATTGCAGGGCTGCTAACTCTCACGCATCTGGCGTGACACTCACGCTTTCAGACTCTCACGCACGCGCAAAAAATCTTACGGCAAATTTAAATTATTACATTATAAACCTAAAATTAGCTGCATCAAAAGCGCTGGGATAGTTCGCAACCCCTACAGACTATTTACAAGGTAATAAAACTGTCACATAGGTGTAAATATGTGTACGGACTTGTCTGGAATCGAAAATCTCACGCCAGCCGGCTGACCAAAGTTGACAGCCCTATGATTCCCCCCCCCAAAAAAATAAAATAAATATGAGTTAAAACATGCATCTTGCACATTTTCTTTAAACACAAACTACTTCTCACGCGAAAACAATCAAACTGCGTGCGCTTTTTACGTAAATACGGCGCATGCGTATTACTCTTTATTTTGGACTATCTAACCGGTCAGCCTTGGGTATGTTTGACATTCCGTGGAAAGGGGTTTTGTTTAGATTTTGAAAGTAGAAACACAGACTTTAATGCTGCAGCGATTGCAACAACATTTTACAACACAGATGACATCCACTAAAATTACCTTTCTAAACAATACGATGATTTGCACACTCGTTGAGAATGAACGGCTGAAATCGTATATGCCACAATACTTGAGCTAGATTGATTCGTTGGAAATTATTTTTCTGTATGCATACACTGATATTGAAGTGCCACTCCTTTTGTATCTGGGGAGTTTCATGTAGCCAACCAGCTAATCTGTATAAAGTATATGTTCACTTCGAAGAGTTTCATCTGACATCCGCCTATTGAGCGTTTTCTCGATGTCAGTTTTCTTAAATCCATGTGCTCCGCCGCGGTCAGGGACAGCTCCGACCCTGCCTGCGCGATCTTTTGATTTTGGGAAATACGAGTATACGGGTTAGTTCATCACGAAGTAGAGTCTGCTTTTTTCCAAAAACAGGAAGGGACCTTTGAGCTCCGCTCCAATTCTGACAGCGTACGCACCCTAACAGCATGGATAAGGATAATCTTTCAGTGGTGTTACATTCGACAGGCGATCTCAGACTGGTAATGATTATATTTTACAACCTAGCTAAAACTATAGTTACTTGTGCCGTATTTGTTAGATATCTGCATGATGGTTACTGCCGTGCCCCTTAGGTGTCATGGTCGAAAAAAATATTTCGTAGTAATTCGTGCGCCCAGCAATCACCAATCAGAGAGCGCGAATATCAACTCGAGAGCTCGAATTACTTCGAGATATTTTTTTATTACCTTGACACCTAAGGGGCTCGGTTGATTGCAGCGGTCGTGACTTTTCTTTCGTCGGAAGTAAATTAATTCGCAACAAAATACCGTCATCAAAGTCCACATTATACTTTAATAAAGTAAAATACTTTATCTCAAAGGGTTTCAGAGTAAAAGCTCTACTGTTGATCAGTTGTGGTATTGAATATTGCATAACTACCGCTATCTTATACATATACATCATTTTAGGAACAACGCCCAATTCCGGAACCAGGACCAAATGGTACGTCGGAAGTTCGTCTGTAATATTTATTATTTGATTTGATATTTTGTAAATTCATAGTCATTTTTAGATAATGAGTAAGTTAGCATTTTTAAAGGAAAATTTTGCCTTTTAGTTGCCAGTTAGGGAAATAGTTTTTGAGGTTGCACAGATTAGCCTAAATATGATGGCATGAAGCCAAGTTGCTGCTGTTTCCTTACTGGGAGTCAGTCTGACCTGAAAACTGGGTTTCCCATGTGATGTCAGAGGTGCTCCTGCAGATGCACTCTGTGGGGATCTGCGGCTCGGACGTGCACTACTGGCAGCACGGCCGAATCGGTGACTATGTGGTGAAGAAACCAATGGTGCTCGGGCACGAGGCCTCTGGCCGCGTTGTCAAGGTGGGATCTGAAGTGAAGCACCTGAAACCAGGTGACTACGCCATGGTGACTTTTTTTTATTCTATGATTTTTTTCTCCTTTCTCATGCTTATATTTTATCAACAAATTTGACGTTATATTGGCCAATAGTGATTTACCTTATAGACCCGAGGCTGGACTGCAGCTCTGTGCCAAAGGTCATACAGTGACTTAGCACAGTTTATATAGAATCTGGAATCATTTTGTGGGCGTAGTTAAACAATTATTCTAAAAAAGAGGGACAACAGAAGGGAGGAAATATTAAACAAAAAATCATTTCCAGGTGACAGAGTAGCCATCGAACCCGGGGTGCCACGTGAGATTGATGAATTCTTCAAAACTGGACACTACAACCTGTCGCCCAGTGTATTTTTCTGTGCGACACCTCCAGACGATGGCAGTTTGTGCAGATACTACAAGCACAGCTCCAGCTTCTGCTACAAGTCAGCTGCCCACCGTTCATATTGTAGTAAAATCTTTAACATTATTGCCTGTTTTGTTGAGCAAAACACGAAGTCCATTCTGCACCATAATGTTTCACTCTACTTGCAAAATGTGATGCTTGACCTTGTTAGTGAATTTTAAAGGCATTTATTTTTTATGGCGATTTGAAATGAAGCTGATGTTTTTAATGTAAAGGCTACAGTTCTAAAGTTGTCCTCTATCTGCTATCAGGTTGCCAGACAATGTGACCTTTGAGGAAGGAGCACTGATTGAGCCACTTTCTGTGGGCATTCATGCCTGCCGGAGGGGAGGGGTAACCCTGGGGAGCACTGTGCTCATCTGCGGGGCAGGTAAGTCAAACTGACGGGACGTAAGTCCACAGGCCTCAGATCAGGGGGTTGATGGGTCTCTTTTCAGTGAGATGGCTCACTTAAGAATTACAGAAACACCTAACTTAGAGCAGCTGGGTCCATTTGGAACAAATGTTTACAATAGTTGTCCAAGACCAAGATTATATCTGAGAATTACATAAATGAAATTGCCATTTTGAAATGCGTTTACAGTTATATTTACATTGATGCCCAGCTGTACAGAAAAAGCAACAAGACTTACAGTGTCTGCAAATCTTTGATGTTTAGATAGTGACTCCTCCTACAGGGAAAGCCTAACAATCTCTCTGTTGTCATAGTTTTATCTGAATTATTTTATATTACACATTAACAGTCCAGTTGAGAAATAGGTGTGCTCCTGTTGGCTTATCTAAATTAGACCATTTCCCTAAATTATCCATAGCAATAGGATGTGCCGTATAATATAATCCACAGTAACTTGTCATGTTGGTTATCTGTTATGAACCACACCGAATAGTGTTCCAGTGAGTCAGTTTCACTGAGGAGTGCCAATTGCCCTCTTTCCTCCCCCTGTATCACCACAGGCCCCATTGGACTTGTTAGTCTTCTGGCTGCAAAGGCAATGGGAGCTGCCCAGGTGGTCATCAGTGGTAAGCAATCGGAGCACAAAAGCCGTCGCTCTGGTAACTGATAATTCTCGAATCATGCCTGAATGAAATTCAATCCATAGTTTAATCTTTGTTCAAACTTGGAAAAATAAAAGGTCAGTACAAGGATCTGGGGTTGAAAAGGAGGTGGGAAGTAGACTCAGAAGTATCCGGGGTTGGCTTGCGGGGGCAGCAGTCTAAGCAGGGATACCCAGACCTCCCTCTCCCCAGCCACCTCCTCCAGCTCCACCGGGGGAAAACCAAGGTGTTCCCAGGCCATAATCATATACACATAATCTCTCCAGCGTGTCCTGGGTCTGCCCTGGGTCCTCCTCCCGGTTGGACAAGCCCGAAACACCTCCCAGGAGGCATCCTAGACAGATGCCCAAACCACCTCAGCTGGCTCTACTTTGAGCCCCTCCCAAATGTCTGAGCTCCTCCCCCCGTCTCTAAGGCTGAGCCCAAACACCCAATTCATTTCTGCCGCTTGTATCCACAATCTCATTCTTTCGGTCACTACACACAAAGCTCAGGACCATAGGTGAGGGTAGGAACATAGACCGACTGGTAATCAAAAGCTTCGCCTTTCGATTCAGCTTTCTCTTCACCATGACAGAACGGTCACATTACTGCCTATGCTGTAGCAATCAGTCTGTCGATGTCCCGCTCTCTTCTTCTCTCACTTGTGAACAAGACATCCCAAACGTCTTTCTGCCTTTTATAGTCACCTATCCAGAGCCAGGGGACACTTTAGCAAAGACTCACAAGACGCCTGTTCACCCAAGCCACATGTTTTTGGAAACTTTACAAATACAGCCAGGGGTGGGATTCAAAGACCGAACCACAGCGGTGTGACGACACTCTGTGCTGCCCCAAGTCTAATTTGTGAAAATAATCTCAATTAGTGCTACTGCATCAGACATTAAGTTGCACTTCCTACAAGTAAATCATTCAGTGACATTCTCCATGTCATCCAAGACCTGTCTGAGAAACGGCTGGAGATGGCCAAGGAGCTGGGAGCCGACTTCTCAGTAACGGTTCAGAGGGAGGACTCTTCCCGTGACCTGGCCAAGAAGGTGGAGAGCCTGCTGGGCGAGCAGCCGCATGTAGCCATCGAGTGTACCGGGGCGGAGGCCAGCGTCCAGGTGGCCGTTTACGTGAGTGTGGCCCGGCGTGCTGAGAAGGAGAGCGGCTTTCTGACCGGCGTCTCTCTTTCAAAGCCTTCAGCCTGCCCTTCTGTCGCCCTTTGAGTTGATTTAAAAGTAAAAAAAAAAAACTTCCACATTCTCTTTGTGGTGGCCAGTGCATGATGGAAAATTAAATATTTTACAGTTAAAATTCTGAAAATAGGCTATGTGTGCACAACATATGAATTCCTGAAATGGCAGAATTACACATGATAAATACAGTCATTAAAAAAGGTGGAGCTGAGGCCTGTGTGTCGGGTGTCCAACTGTGACCCATATTTACAGGAATCCCCTTATCTGGAAACTGGTGACTGAAATGCTATTTATTGGACAAATGCATGTCAGTATGCATCAGGGTATAAGGAAGTTCAAACCTAATCTCCAGATATTTAGGCTGATTCCTGGCAAGGTCAGTAGGTGATGTAGATAATTTGTAATAAACCCCTGTAACCCCTGTAAAGCTTGTTATATAATTAATAGAATGAAGCTCTGTAGTCACCATTTGTAGCTTGGTGTTCAGAAGAGGGGAATTTGGTCCCTTTTTATTGTCTCCAACCTGTCAGGCGACGCGTCCAGCTGGAGTGGTGGTCCTCGTGGGAATGGGCTCAGAGACAGCAACAGTTCCGCTTCTTACTGCTACATTTAAAGAGCTGGACATTAGGGGGATTTTCCGTTACTGCAACACGTAAGCCTGCTCCCCCCCTCCCCCAACCCCGGGGGCGTGGGACGACTTCTGCGTCCTCTCCCGGCAAAAAACATCTGTTGTGGAATCACTTGACGTCTGTTAGCACTGCTCCGGGACATTGGAGCTGCAGCCCAGAGAGGTCGTATAACGGGGGGCTAGGTAGGGGCTTGTGGGCAGTCGCTGAAATCGCCATTATTGTCCCTTTTGACCTCGTCACATTAATCATCTGTCACAGAAACGAAAGCTGCCATGCAGCCTCACCGCGCGCGGCTCGGACAGGAAGCTGGCTGGACATCCTGCGCACAAGGCTGCTTCCTTCCTCACATTTGGTGAGAAGTCCCTGTGAAAACCTTGTGGCTCTTCCTCATGTTTCCGCTCCCCAGCCGTTCTACTCGAGTGCTCTGCCTGTGTGTTGACTTGCAGCTGACCTTCCATTATGCAGGTAGACGATGAGCGCACATGCTTTGTCATGTATTTAAACAAAAATGCTGTGGCTTCTCGCTCTCTCTCTCTCTCTCTCTCTCTCTCTCTCCCTCTCTCTCATGCACGCCCTTCACGTAACCCTGGACTGACTTTTCCCAAAGACAGCATTTCCTCTCGTACGGGAAATCTCCATGCCCTCCCCAGCACACTCAGCATGCCACATATAGCATGATCGCTCTGTCTGTCACGTCACCAATGCTCCCTGTGTCAGCAGGAAGGGTGACAGAGATTGGCTGGGCTTTTCACTCGCTCTTACGCACAATCCTTGACCTGCAGGGTCAGGGAGGAGGTCATGCTTTCCTCGGTGTGCTGTGGTCTCTGGCATGGTGGGGTCTCTGGCATGGTGGGGTCTCTCGCGTGGTGGGGTCTCTGGCATGGTGGGGTCTCTCGCATGGTGGGGTCTCTGCAATGGTGATTCCTCCATAACAGACACACAGGCTCGCAAACGAGGGGGGGCAGAGCGGACTGGGCCGCTGTGCATCTTCCTGAAGTGAGGGAAACGCCATCAGAGCACTTTTCCAGTGCTGGCTTTGAGCGGCATCAATCAGGAGGATGGGTTAGGGGTCACGTTCTGCTCTTCCTGTCCCTCGGGGGAGATTCCGGTACCACCCCCCCTCCAGCTTCCTGGCTGAGATGGGCCTTGCCCTCCAGAAGGGAACAGATCTGGTAAAGCTGTTGTCTCTCACAGAACCAAGTACAACCTGAAGGATTGCCATGTAAAGCTCGCTGTGTGGTGGGGGGGAGGGGAGGTTTTTCCTTTGGTGTGGTGGTGGGGGGGTGGCGGCTTTTCCTTTAATCTTATTTTTCATCTTGCCGTTGTGATGAAGGTCAGAGTATCTTATGCTATCTTATGTGATAAAACAGTTTCTCAAATCACTATATTGGAACCAGTGGTGCTTGTTTGAGATGCTTTTGGGATACGAAGGACTTTGCAGGTACATGTCTGAGGAAAATCCAAAAACCCAGCCATGATTGTAAGAATACAAAACCTACCTCAACCTTTGAAACAGGCTTCAGTTGTTACCAAGGGATGTTACCAAGGACATAAGATCATATTTTAGTCCATGGTTTGGGTTATAGTAGTATTGTAACTTTGCTGAAACTTTGTAAACCATCTCCATACAGGTCAGTCTTCTTCCCGCGGTATTTTTGCCTGTCCACTGCAACTGTTTATTAATAATGTTTTGCTCATTTGAATATCTAATGGCTTCCAGACATGTGAGTCATTGGGCAGCCGACACCCAGCCCTGAACGGCTGAACTGTGGAGCATCTCCAGCTTCTAACGCACCAATTTCCAGAACCCAGTGCTGTGAAAATATTTGCTCCTTCACCGGAATCTTCTTTTGTGATTGTATTTATGGGAGTGCTGGACAGTGCCCCCCCCATCTGCTTACTCCCCATGAAACTCTCTGTAACAGAAACATGGGTGTCCTTGGAAGGGGGCACACCAAGAAATCCAGACAAAAAAAAAAAAGAAAGAAAAAAAGAGTCAGCATTGGATCCTAGCCTGTGGAAATAAATATGTAAGGTACATTATGTTGAATTTCATTTGATTTATGATTTAGATTATTAACTTAATAATGTAATTAAAGTTATATTTCAAAGACCATGAGTCCTGTAATAAGTGTAATAATCAGTGGGACTGTTTGCACTATTAGTATAGGAATGGCATCACAGTGACCCCAGAAGAGAGGAAGTGAAAAAGGCAGCTCATTGTATTGTGACATCACAATGAGCGCAGAATGCAAAGATGGGAGTTCAGAGAACCAGTGGTATGGAGTGGTAGTGGTCAGTCAGGGATCCAGTGCTTTGGAGAGTGGTCAGTCAGGGATCCTGTGCTAGGGAGAATGGTCAGTCAGGGATCCAGTGCTATGGTGAGTGGTCAGTCAGAGATCCAGTGCTAGGGAGAATGGTCAGTCAGGGATCCAGTGCTATAGTGAGTGGTCAGTCAGGGATCCAGTGCTAGGGAGAATGGTCAGTCAGGGATCCAGTGCTTTGGATAGTGGTCAGTCAGGGATCCAGTGCTTTGGAGAGTGGTCAGTCAGGGATCCAGTGCTTTGGAGAGTGGTCAGTCAGGGATCCTGTTTTTCGGGCATGCTTGGTGGAAGATTTTTGGAAGAATTTAAATGTTAAGTGAAGCAAATTAATGTGAGATCTTGTGAAATAATCTATCATGGTGCTTTGAATTTGTATTTTGAAAGTCTGTGGCTCTGAAGGCTATAAATTCACATTCAGAGCAGACAGTCTCATTTATCTTATTATCTCATTATATTTCTGAAGCATTATAAAATGTTTTTCTATTATAGTGTTGCTGTGTTGTGGTTTGACTATTCTGCTGTTACTTTTAGTAGTGCTAAGCATTATGCTAATGTCACTGAAAGGTCAGTGCCCTGACTTTTAATGAGTATACCTCTGTCCACAATGCAGAACACCACAAGTCGGAAATAGGGCTTTGAGCCACATGGAGAAATTGCTATTTTTTTTGGTAATCCAGCCTTTCATTCAAACTATTCTGAGGAAGTTTATTTCCAAAATATAAGATGGGACTGTTTGGATAAAAAGGGAATATGTGCGTTATTTCAGCCAACAATCATGAAGGATCCATTGACGTTTCCAGAGGCTCCTCCTAACAGCACTGCTGGTTTGCAAAAGCCTCCTCTGAGCAGCTGTCCATGTTAGCCTCGCCGTGAGGCACTTTACGAAAGGCGTCTTGTGGGGACCACGTCCATTATGTGGACCTAGCCAGGAGATGCCATGGAGATGTGAGGAGAACAGTAGGCCTTCTTTGTCAGGATGTGGCCAAGAAGATCGCAGACACTGCAAACCGACCGGCCGAAGACAGCGGCTCTGAGGAACCTTCCAGAAACCGCAGCTCTGACTGCTCTCTTTCCCAGGTGCAGACATCGCATTTGGGGCCCAAGAACCGAATAGCAGCGGCTTCTGCTGTCAGTGCTGCCAGAGGGAGCTCTGTGCCAATCAGATCCATGCTGCAGATATGCCGGCTTCCATCTCATAACGCTACTCCGGGGCCATCACTGAACCTCATGGAAAGTAAATATATTTACGTTAGCATTTTACTTTAGTAAAAGCAATTTTTGTGTTGTGATGTAAAAATTGGTTAGAAATAATGTCTGTTTTTCTTCCTCTTAAGTTCCTTAAATAAACACCTGTGCATGTTTTGCACATTATATGATCCTTACATCCGATCTCCATTTTCTCTATTTTTCCTGCTACAGAAGTATAAATAAATTTAAATAAGGGAATCTGAGAGAAAAGCCAAACCCAAGATCTTATGTGGTTATGCAGCATGTCACTGTCGTTGGCGAAAACTCAAACTAATCATTCATGTCTAACCATACATAGCAAACTTCTGCTTCCTGCAGTGATTCACTAATCACCCACATGCATTCCATCTTGCAATGTTTACAGCGAGCTGCATGTGTTCCTTGCAGTGCCGCCTGCATCGGCATCATTGCATGTTAGCCTGTCCGTTATGTAAACACTGGTATCAGACGCATGTCATTCTCTGGATATGTTGTCGACACACAGCGCATGCGAGTGGCCAGTTGTCGACACAACTTCAGCGCTGCACTAGGGATGGCTCCTCTGTAAACACGTCCTTTCTCTTGGCCTTTGTGGTGCTGCAGACCTGCCTTTCAGGAGGCATCTCTCCAGCTTAAAAACACCGCCATCATCTCTCAGCAGCCCCTGAAGTCAGGGTGTCGCGTGGAGGTATTTCACGCGTGGATAGATAATTACAGCCACTGTGTCTCAGGGAGAGAGCGAGTATCGCTTCCAAATGGGGCGTAATTACTCTTTCTATGTGAAATCGCTGCCTGCAGAGATGCTGGGCTTGAAGAGCAAGAGGCCCTATGGGTCTCAGCTCTGATGCCTCTTCTGAAAACACCACAAGATTCTAGAAGATGTATTCAACACGTGTTTTGTTATTGCTACCATAATGATGGAAAGTACAGAGTGAAAAGAAACTCCGTGTCTGATGTTGAAATGGTGGAACGGTTTCGTTTACATAAAGGTACGATGCAAATGGCCGCAGTTTCTATAAAAACTCTCAAAACACCTTTGATGTGTCATGTGTGACAGTGAGGATCAAGATGAAAAGGCAGCTAATGCTGCTTATAGAGGATCGCAAGCTGGAGGTCGAGGTCCAGGGGGAAGGTCTCCCGAACAGGGGTGGGGGGCGGCGAATGCATCCAGCACTCACCCTAAAACCTGTGGGGGGCACGGGTCTGCCGCTGCCAGAGGCCCAAAAACGACGTGGGTGAAGGAAGGATCGAGGCACTGGCAATGGGCAAGCTTTTGGCACTTCATTAATCAGGTGACAAAATACGTGTGGTTGCTAAGCTGTCTCCTGAAGCGAGAGCATGTCTGCAGGGCCGCTGATGAATGGAGAGGGGATTTTTTCCGCAGGCTCTTTTAAAAGGGTGCCCATCATCAATCGAGCAAATGGGTGGAGGCATAGCTAGCTGAAGGTTTGGTGGGGCCCATCTGAAGACATCAGCTGTCCGGTTTAAAAGGCACATTCAGTGTTCTTCTACAGCAAAAAAGACATATGTACACTTCCAAGATATATGCTGGAATAACAGGAAAAAGCTTATATTAAAAAAAACATTCATCCGAAATAACATTTTGGACTACCTATTTAAATGACTCTGTAATGTTCTTTTATGCCAGCAAATTCTCACGTCTCATGCGGGACTCCACGATCATCTCTGTGGGGAATTGTATTGAGGTTCTATAGTGGTGATTCATCGCCCTCCCAAGGTTCTATACTGGTAACCCTTTCTGCTCTCATAAGGTTCAGTACTGTAATTCATGCATGATTTGTCTTTGTTAGCTCAGGGTTTTCATTTCCTTCCACAGTAGAATGACAGTCAGTTCCGTAAATGGGCCATAGTATGTGTGCTGTGTGACAGTCCCGTCTCTCGTCCAGAATGTGCCCCTGCCTTGTACCCTCAGTTCCCTTGGATGGGCTTCTCCTCCCAATCCCGTCTTGGATCTGGAAGTTGTTGGAATGGAATAATCGTTAGTCAGTTAGCTGGTCTGAGCTTCCTGTGGACAAGTTAGTAGGTTCAGCTCTGTCAGATGGGTTTCTTGCATGTCTAATATAGCCATTGTCTTCTCTCCCTCTCAAGCCCTCACACAGGGAGCAGTCCGGCTGGTCCTGCTGAGTGCTCCCTGGCCACGTCCCGTTCACTCTGCTTTACACATTTGCCAGGCAGACCTCCATGGGTAGACCTCCTCTCATGGTGTAATGCAGGGGTGAGGTTGGTATCTCGAGGTGTAACGCAGGGTGACGCCAAGGTGGTACTTCGAGGTATAACGTAGGGTGACACCGGTATCTCGAGGTGTAATGCAGGGGTGACAGTTGGTTATTTTACCTGTTTATACACCCGGTTATTTTACCCTTTTATACAGTTTGTTGTACCTTTACACACATATTTTGTAACCAATTCATACAGTTGGTTAGTTCATCTATTCATATCCACAGCTATTTTCATACAGCTTGGTATGTTTTCCATTTAAATAGATTGATTATTTTCTTTATTGATTGAGTATTGCCTCCTCAAAGGTACAACAGCTTCTCCCGGGACATACCCACCACTCTGATCATTCACATATCTAACTAATGAACATTTTAGCCTCTGATGGAAAAAATGCATGTAGCCCAGCTCCTTTTCATTCTGCTGATATCTTTTGCAGGCCGGTCTCAGCTGAAGGGGGCTCTCAGCGTCATAGTCAGTGATGCAGGTGCTTCCAGGACCCCCAGTATGATCTGAGCAACACACACAGCCACGCTGCCTTTGATCTTTCTCACCTGCTGGTCAGCGCGCGTCGCCTGAGATTGCAGGGCAGTGTGGGGTCACACCTCTTGTTAACCTGCATGCCCTTAGCTGACGGCTTTATGGGTGTCTATTAAAGAGGCTGCCTGACTGTTTTCTGCATTTTCTGGAATACACATACTGAGTGCAAGGTTGTCATAAACATTTGGTAAATAATTTACCTGCGATGCTGCTGGCAGCTTGGAGTGCCCTGCTGAAATCTGGCTGCTGAAATCTGTTCTTTTTGTTGTTCATATACCTTACATTATTTTTTTTATTTATATATTTGATTAATTAATTTTTCTTTTCAGGGTGTTGTGTTTCTTTACTGTTTACTTAAATTTGTTTGCAGATTGCAGTGTACTTTATTGTGTTTTGCACTATATATTTGTGTGCACTTCACATACCTTGCTGTTGTATGTCATCTCATCTTTTCTCATCTTATCTTATCTTGATGTTTCTGTGCTGACCAAGAGCAATCAGGTTTCATATGCAGTACTTAGAATATCCTTAGGATGGGAGTTGGCTTTTTAAAATGGAAAATCTCAATACTGAGTGATATCGGGAGAGTTAGTGTGTGTGTCACATGGAAGTCTGAACCGTTAGTGAGTCTGACCTCCATGGGGAAGAAACCTTTCTGCTGACGTGTGGTGCTGGTCTTGATGGACCAGTATGCATCATCCACCTGAATCTGGTATCGGTTTACCATGAGTAAGGCAGGAAGCCCTTGAAGACCTGCTCTGGGGGGGTTTGTGAAGAGAATCTCATGGCACGGGAATGAACGGAAGGAAGAGGAGCTTTGATAGGGGATGTGGGCGGAGATGCTTTCACAAAACGATGAGGGGGCAATGAAAACAAAGGGCACCCATTTTGGCATCTGCCCAATGGAAACCCAAGATAAAGAAGAACTGGCTTTGGGTGTCTTCACATTAAATTCATGCCTGACAACAGTGAATAGGTTTTACGCACAAAACTCCTGTTTCCAAACTCCTGGCAGGCACAGCCTGTATCCATCAGTCAGGATTACGGTGCTGAAGCTCGGGTGTTGAATGTGAGGTCAGTAGACATGCTGATGAAAGGCAGAGATGATACCTCACCGTGGCTAGAGGTCTGGCCATGATCCTTTGAAATTTATGAGCTGTTACAATAAACCTTTCTGTGCACCTTGCAGTCCCTGCTGGGAATCACCAAATACCATTCTGTACCTAATAAAATTTTTATTGGTTTAATATTCTGGAGTCTTCATTTGATGGAGTTTTGCCGAAGAAAGCTTTGCCGTCAGCTCCTGCTTGTTTCTATAGCAGTGACAGAGCACCCTGCCCCGCCCCGGTGACAGAGCACCCCACGGAAAACGAATGCTGAGCCACGGCTGCGATGATAGAACACTCCACCACAGCCGCATCAACAGAACGCTCCGCCATGGCGACAGAACGCTCTGCAACGGCCGCTTCGACAGAACGCTCCACCATGCCGACAGAATGCTCCGCCACGGCCGCGTCGACAGAGTGCTCCGCCATGGCAACAGAACGCTCCGCCACGGCCGCGTCGACAGAACGCTCCGCCATGGTGACAGAACGCTCCGCCACGGCCGCCCTTGCACACACCCTCACTCCCTTTTACTTTCTCAGGCTTTGTCACTCACACTCACTCTGCAGTTTCCACAGGCTGAGGTCTAAAGTATGCAAAGGGCACTTTTGGGTTCCTGTTGGCCAGGTCATGACATCTGTATTCAATTCTTTCTTATTTTAATGTAATGAATGATTTAATTTAGCATCATTTGAGCCATGGGGCTTGGGAAGTTTGATAACTAACCCAAACCAGGCCAAGTTGATCCAGCTGGACCTTGGAATTCGCTTTCAACCATAATACATTCTAAAGATCTTTCAAAATTTGCATGTATCCCAGAACCTGGACTGGAATAAGTGGCTGTAAGATGGATAGGTGTATTGAATTTGTACGTATAAATAATCGCTAAGTTTTTGGCTGGATACTGCAGCAGCTGAGAATGAAAAATAAGGACACGGTCATGTTTAATTGTAGCAGTGTGATAAGTAGATGTTTGCATATGTGGTATGCGCTGTTTTATTTATGTACCCGTCTGCTGTTTTGCTGTCTGTTACTGGTTAAGAATGCTTTCTTCATATAACACACACAAATTTCCCCATGTAGCACTCCCAAGAAATCAATGCTCTCAGTATATTTCGTTTAACTTCCTTTACTTTGGGTGCAGGATTATATTTTTAACTGACGAGAAAACGTTTTTTCAAGCCTCACTGACAGAGGCACATGCAAAGAATTTCCTTCAGGTCAGATGGAAAAACGCCTCGCAGCGCCCTGTCTGCAGAGCACTCTGTGGGACCACACTGCACCCAGCGAGCTGCTACGCTTGCTTTCAAAGGCTGTGTTGATACACACCATGCCTTTCGAGAGGACGGCCATTTCAAACTCTCACAAGCCTTGCGGTAAGTTATTTTCATAAGTATTACAAAAATGTAATGTGTGAAATGTAACTTAACACAGAAAATTTTAGATGTCTTTTAAA
>JAODKF010000068.1:32351374-32362756 GCA_026779585.1 Mormyrus proboscirostris | reverse complement strand
AAAGCCCCAGGCAGGGGCAGGTGAACTTCTGGGTGTCACCCAAAAGCCCCAGGCAGGGGCAGGTGAACTTCAGGGTGTCACCCAAAAGTCCTGCACCTGGGCACGTGAAATTCAGGACTGACCCCTTCTGACACCCCAGGAATGTGTTGATGTCCCATACATGTTAAGCCAAGAACAAAGCTGATACTTTTTCCTTCCTGAAACCAAAACAAAGGCCGCAGTTTGAGTGAAAGCTGCTCAGCTCCTCACTCCTGCCTTTGGCGCTTGAAGGTCATGTTACATGTCTGAGTGGCTGTGTGAAGCCTCACTTTGCAGGTAAGTCAAACACCTTCCAGCAGCACTTTGGCAATAAGTGTTTAAACGATCCCCACAGTTCATAACATAGGATCATTTATTTTGAGTGCATTCACCATGACTCTGCATTGGATGGTTATGGTTGGATGGATGGATAGGAGAGGTTATAGTTTAATCCTTTTTACTTTACATTTTAATCATGGAGAATCACTCTGAGAAAGTCTAAATGTCCCTTGTTAGCCTGTGTGTCCAGCATTTGACCAGGTTTGTTTTGCTTTGATTCCTTGAACACGGAGGGAGCTGGCTGCGTGTCATTAGCCATTAGTTTGGCATCTCACGGAGTGAGTCCCAGAGGACAGAGTGGCCGGTGCTCTGGGGCAGGCTGTCAGTACCTGCCTTTGGCCAGATGCTTCACCATGGGACCACAGCAGTGTTACCCATATATTCAGCTTCACGTTACAATCAATATTGCTTTTCTCCTCCAGAACTAACTGCGTACCTGCATGTCCAGAGCCAACAGCATGTCTGCAGTGTTAGACCTCCACCCAAGAACATACTGCCTGTATTCTTCAGGAAATGCTTGCATAGCAAATAGACTTTGTTTATGCATAACAAATACACTTTGTTTATCATCTGACTTTTTGACATGATTCCTATTTCTTGAGGGTCTGATATTATTTGAAGTTTCAGTTCCATGTCTTTGTGTTTGGACAGTTCCAGCTGAAGTGTTAAATAACACTATTTCAATTCCTCAGGACTTCAAAACACATCAGTTAGGACATCTGGCACGACCTCACAATAGTCAAAACTAATTATGCAAACATGTTGGCAAAAACATCCTTTGCTTACAAGTTTATGAGTACAGGGTCAATCACAATATGGCGTGAACGCTCCTGGAGACTACAGTGAAAATGCTTTGCAGTATGTAAACTTTTTTATTGTGAGGGAAGCACTTTTTTATTCCTGCACTAAGAAAACAAATAAAGGTTCCTTCCTGCCAAACAGCTGTGGGCTTTTTAGACCTCTTGGGGTAATGCTATCAAGGTTTCTGTCTGCAGAGTCTCTAATTAATTACCCTTCATTAGCTGCCGGCTCCATGAACTCACAGTTTAAGCTGAACCAAATGTATCTGCTGAGGATTTTATCACATGAGGAATTTAAAAACTGCTCTGGGTGCATTTCATATAACAGCACTGTTCCAATATTTCACTGCCATCGAAACAACCACATATAGAGCTGTGCTGGAATCAACATACATTCATTGTTTGAATTATAGATATGACTAGTTACTGTGAAATTGATGTTAATTCCAGTTGAGGCAGCATTTCTCTGGAACCTCCTGTCAGTATTCAGCCTCCTCCGGCTGCTGCTGCTTCTTGCTGTGATGATTGACTTCTTCATTCTTTCCCCTTTTACCTTCCGCTTTTCCACACACTCTGGTCTTTCCCAGTGCACTGGCTTACTTATTTATTAAAGTATTATTATTATTAATAATAATTAATAATATTAATAATATTGCTAAATTATAAAACAAACTTGATTATTTGTGCACAATGCTCATAATTCTCTTCATGGGCACCAAAGTTCATATATATCAGCACTCTAAGGATAGAAAATCAGTTCCGATTTTCTATCCTTAGAGATACATCAAACTCTTTTTATATTTTATGTCATTATGTCATTTTATGTCACAACTTGGCCATGTGATGGTCTGCTGCACATTTCCTGCCTGATGGGCCTCCACTGTTGAGAGAGAAGCCAACCTTCCACTGGCCGTATGTATTTACGATCAACACTCAGGTTGGTTGCCTTGGCTTGGTCATAACGTTCATCGCCTTCTCATTCAGAGCAGAGCAGCTTCACACCTTCTCAGTTTCTCATATGTCTAGTGAACCATTTCAAAGGTAATAGGGTTAATTAAGCACTGCTTCTTTAATACACTCATTGCATTTATGGATGTATAGAATATGGATATATATACATATAAATATATATGTGCATGTGTGGGAGGGTGTGTGTCTGTGTGTGTGACGGTGTGTGTGTGTGTGGGAGGGTGTGTGTGTGTGTGAGGGTGTTTGGAAGGGTGTGTGTGTGTGTGTGTGTGTGGGAGGGAGGGTGTGTGTGTGTGAGGGTGTTTGTGGAAGGGTGTGTGTGTGTGTGTGTGTGAGGGTGGGTGTGCCTTTTTCATTTACATTTATACCATCATACCAAACTTCATATTCTTGTGTTTGGTTTAATGCCAGTGAAAAATGGCAGCTTTCCGTATAGTCTGGAATCTGACAATGAATCACGAAGAGAAATTCGTTAAGTGCTCAGTGGGGGTGAAACCCAGAAAACCCATGGGTCCCTCAGACCTGGAACTGGTGGCCCAGCCGGTCCATCAAACCGAGCGATCAGCAAATGAGCTTCTAGTGCAGAGTGTAAGGCTCTGTGCCTCTCGTGCGCTTGCGGAGGAGGAACAACGGGGCGTTTATTAGCGGAAACTCTGCTGTCAGTCGGCGCCTCTCCTAGCTAGAACACCATCACATTGGCACCAGCCTGTTTTTCTTTCCTCAAATGCTTGAAGGATCCCTGCTTGTTCCCTCAGTTTTTACTTTTGTCATTCAATAATGTGCGTTGGGAGAACTTAATTCAGTCAGCAGTCTACTTAAGAGTCATTTTACGCTGTCTGTGAGCGTATAGTACAGAGTTAATGAAACCCGACGCGATCTCAGGCTACAAGGTTCTCCTGGTCCTCTGTGTGACTTGGAAGTTGTTCACCACTTCAAAAAATTCTTTCAGGGATAAAGGGGGGATTGTCTTTGATTTGAAGTCATTCTAATGGATATTTCATGATATTACCCTGTAGCCAATTGATCCATCATTGCTGTAAAGCAAATGCCTATCTGCCTCCTGAGGGCGAGGATCATTGGAAGGCTTTGGTCTTGGCCATGGGGAGTGTTTGTTACAGTATGTCTTTCATCTAGGGGTTGTCGCAACAGTCCAGCCTGGCTTCTACATTTTCTAGGCCTCTTTCATTCAACTACTTTTGTCTTTTCATTGTTTTAGAAACTCTTCTTCCATCAAAATTTTCGTTGATCTCTGTTGATGTAATGTGACATCACAAGAGGAGCAGGGACCAGCCCAGCCCAGAGCATCCCTCCCGAAACGAGAGTAACAGAGTTAGGGTCAAACTCTCTAAAGCCCCTTTCAGACATGTACTGTCCCCCACAGCTTTTCTAGACATGACCCACAGGTGCAGTATGTGTAAACGCAAATGTCCAGACAGGAGACGGACTTTACTCTGCTAGCTCCCTGGTACAAAGACGGAGTAATTTCTGTAATTTCTATGTGTGAATGGAACAGGGAGAATTTCCAGAGAATTTATTCTGAGTTAGTGCATTGTTGACATTTCTTCCATGCGACTGGCGCAAAAACTGGAGAATACAAACATCCAAGGGAGAATAAGAAGAGTCATTTTCATGAAGAAGACCCCAAGGAACACGGCTAACTGAAGGGAATAGCTTTCTGTGAGTAGTGTGATCTTTCTGCATCCTGTCCTGTCTCCTGCATGCTCTACCCAAGTGCCACTCCCCATCTAAACCAACCGCGGTATTTCTAGTAGGAGTGAACATGTCTGATATGGACAATCTGCGGCTGTTTGCCACATGTGTGAAAAGGCAACTTGAGGAAATGTCTGGACCTGATAGGTAGGGGATAGACTCTGTATGGATGGAGCGGGTGTGGAGAATGCATAGATGGGTGACAATCAATGAGTCATCGGTTCCGTTTTATGAATCTGGAGCATAATCATGGACAGCTTCTTTCCAAAATTCTGTGAATGTTTTAATAAAAAATGACTAGGGGTCATTTTTAGCTACAAAAGGGCATTCCTGAATCCACGGACGCATTTTCAATTAACCAAGCACAAAAAAATGGAAATTAAGTAAACGAAGAGTAATTATCGTAAGCAAGCTTGCATATAAAACATAAGAATGTGACAGATAATCTTCTAAGCACATGGCAGAGTTGAGCTGCGGTTTCTGCTAATTGCATATGGATGTTGGGTGGATCCTGGCCGTATTCCCTCCAGCAAAGATAAGTGCTCAGCTTCTGATAAGGATAAGAGGCTGTTTGAACATGGAGACTAATTATTGTGCTTTGGGACAGTGTGCGAAAGCCATGTATCTACAGAAAAACGTGAAATGGTAAGCTAAAATTCATACAATATAATGGTGACACTCAGGGTAGTCACAATGCAGGAGGGGCAGATGGAGGATGGGGCCTCACTGCAGATGGGGCCAATGCGAGAAAAGGTGTCTCACTCTAGGTGGGTCTGAAGGGGGATGGGTTCTCACTGTAGGTAGAGCTGTACACATACATGTGGTATATGTACAGCACATGGGGCCTCCCTGCCTAACCCTAAGCCTTATCCTAAGCCTTATCCTAAGCCTAACCCTAAGCCTTATCCTAAGCCTAAGCCTAACCCTAAGCCTTATCCTAAGCCTAACCCCTGTATTGTGCCACACCCTCCAATACCAGCATGAACTGCTAAGCTTTTCCTGTCATCACTATCGTAAACAGTCACATGTGTGCAGTGTCTAAGCAAGCCTTGTACTGTCCATATGATTAAACATCAATTTACAATATGATGCGTATTAAAACAGGAACAATCATGAACATTTTGATGTTTTAGTGGAATCTGTGTACTTATTTTGATGATCAGTTGAGAGGTTTGAACCACAGAAGACCAAAAGGCCACAGAGAATGATGAAGACATTGTTAATTAATGCCAAAAGTGCAGACATGCTCTGATCTTTATTAGCTCATGAGGAATGGATCACAACAAAAAGGATTCCAACAAACAGTTTGGTGCTTTTAATTCAATTGAAGTTAATCTCACATTTTGAACATTTCTGAAGAAGTTAGAAGATGGTGTGCAGTTTGTTCGAAGGGACTCACTTGGTTTCTGAACAGAACAAAATAAAAAGTATGACTGTAAACAGTCGGTAAAGATGTGCAGAAATGCAAGTATAGTAATTTCCTCCATCTCCATTTTGTAGGATTGCTGAATAATTTGGATAAAACATCAAGAACACATCTGTGGAGGAGTATCTCTGCTGTACATCAATTTAAAACATACTTATTGCTCTCTGCAGCAAAACACCACCATGTTTCAGTGCAATGTTCATTGTCTTCACCTTAGAGGATGGACTTTATTTGTTTAATGTTGGCCGTGTCTAAAGCAAAAATGGAAAAGCAGTCAGAGCTTTTGTTTTTTTATGTGTGCCTGAGATAAACCGACAGTATACAGACATTGTCTCGTTCTAAAATGCCACACCCAGGAGATGTCGCCTAGGAATGTGAATCAAGTGCTGCGGGCCAAACGCTGCACCCCCACCACGGCCTTGGCAGGGGTTGCTTGCCTTGTCATCAGCAGGAGCTCGTTCATCTCACTTACGCGTCCGACATCCTGATTTTCCGCGGCGACGAGGCCGGCCTCGGGACAACATCACTCTCAGTGTCACGGAATGTGCCGGGGTGTAAACTCTGATAATTGCGGTAAAAGCACTCTTGAGGAAGGTAATCTGTCACTTTGCCATCCCACGTGTTGGGCGTGTGCAAACGGGCCATGAAGCCCCTGCAGCCCCTATTCTGCCTTCTCTTTTTAGTGACACCAAAGTAAACTGTCCAAAATGTGCTTCTTCTGAAGTATTTCCTATTGAATTTCACAGCGGAGATCTGCCCTCAGATAAAAATGTCCTGCCCCAATCGTCCGCTCCTTCCGTGACCCACGCCCCCTCGTTAACCTCGTGTGGAATCCCCGTGTAATCAGCTGTTTCTTTTTGTTGTCATTAGTCATCTGTATTTAGTCCACGTTTCAGTTTGTTTCCCCAGTCTGGTCATTGTATTGTCAACCTGCATTGCTGCTTGTTTGTTTCATTTTACTGCCATTAACCCGCATTTCGCTTATGTCGGCATTCCGTGTGCTGTGATATGCGATAGAAATCTTCAATTTCATTGAAGGTGACTTTTACAGATGTGTAAAATTCAATTTGTCACCATTCAGGATGCAGACATCTCTATTAAAGAGAAGTACAGGTGTAGAATTCATTTGTTTTTTTTCTTTCGCACATGCTCTTGAAAAGAGAATCCAGTAAAGCTCTCATCTGTTTTGCTGTTTGAGGGGCCCAGATTCTTGTTGTCTGTTCAGCCCAGAACTCTGGGTTGGCATGTTCATTACCAATTACACATGATGACATTGGTGCCACTCAGAAGCCTCTAGTCTACAGTTGGGGGGAGGGGACCTCCCAATGGATGCTTGGGGTGCCCTTCCTCTGTTCCATCTCCATTTTGGACAACGCCAGAAGAGTGACTCCCCTTAAATGAGTGATGACATCACTCTGTCAATGCTGGAGTCTGAACACAGAAAGTATCCTAACCCACTGAGCCACATAGCTCCTCCTTCTGCACCCACTCATGTGTCTCCAGAGAATGGGTGTCCATAATTCTCCATGCATGTGTCTGATTAGGATTGACTGAGCATAGAGAAGGAGGAATAGTTTGTACTTTGGATCTGTGCAGATCAGGGCCATGGGATCATGGGTACGAGGCCGGGGGGACGGTTAACCACAGACCGTACTGGTCCTGGCTTGTTCCCCAAAGTGTAGAAGATAAGCAACAGAAGCAAAGAGAGTCGACTGCCCAGACCCAGATGCATCATGCCGGCTGGCGGACGGGACACCGGCCACACTCGACTTGGCATGCCAATTGGACTCGAGGCGTCAGACCTGCAGCTTAAAGTCGTACAGCTGTACAGCAGCTCTGAGAGGAACCAGCAGGGCCAGAAAGCTAATGTGTCAGCATGTAAACATCTAACTCCTTACAGGCGGAACACACTGCCAGTGCGCAGGCTCCTGTGTGCCGTCACTTCCCCCTAGCTGAAATTTACTATGGTTTTATTGTGTCACGACCAAGAATAATGATATATCTGTCAACAAACATGCCGATGTAAACAGTTCAAGATCTAACAAGCTTCCAGGGTAATTTATGTCATTTGTGAAAGTGTGACAGCTTTTCTAAGTAGTTTGGAAATTTGTTGCCAATTTCTTGAGTAATTAGTGTGAGTCCTCATCTGCATTCTTTGATAGGCTGAAGTCGCCCACCACACACACACACACACACACACACACACACACACTTTGTGGGGACTCTCCATTCATTTCTATGGGGAAAACCCTAATCCCAACAATGACAACATTAACCCTACCCAGCCTTAACCTTAACCATCAGTAACCAAACACAACAAGACTTTTGGCAATTTCACTTCTTTCATTGCAGTCACAGAATCTTATAAAATTTTGTTTGCCCCCGTCGGGACTGAAAAAATAGTCCCCACAATGTCAAACTATTAGGTATTTATCACATTGTGGGGAAATCTGGTCCCCAGAATGTAATAATTACAAAAACGCGCACACACACATTTACACACAAACACACAGGCTGTTGCAGCATATCCCACAGAGTAACTCCAGCAATCCTGCCCCCAGGGCTTTTTTAGGTGTGTTGAATTGGGTGCCATATCCTCTGGGGTCACACTGGGGGAACATTCTCAGGAAGCGGACCACTGTCTCGCCCTATCAGAGAGAGTGCTGGGGGTGGAGTTTATCGGGAGCAGCTGAATCTTGTGGCTGTGGAGCAGGAGAGGGGCTTCCTGTCCTGTGCTGGGTTGGGGGGGGCATGGAAGGCACCTCTCTCTAATTTTTGGGCCATATCACAGCCACTGGTCTGCCGGAGGTGCATCCTGTATCCCTGGAAACGGGTAACCAGATGCCGGGGTAGAGGCGTGAAGCAGGATAGCCAGATGCGGTGGGGGGGGAGGTCGTCGGAGGTGCCGGCTACCCAGCCTCAGGTGGATCGAGTTACGGCCAGGAGGAACAGCTCTTAAAGCCGCATTCATCACCCTCTGTTAACTGTCTGCATCTTCATTTCAACGTCACCAAAGACGTTGTGCTGTGTAGTGAATTTTCCGTAAAATATAATTGCAGCTGAAGTCCCCCACCACACATATATGTATGTATATATAAACACACAGACACACATACAGACACACACATACACACAATTCTTTTAGCAGACGCTTCCATCCAAAGCAGTATGCGTTTATGAGAGCATAATCCTGTATAACGTGCTGCAAATGTGTGTGCTGGCTCTGCCATGGGTAGTTCCGCGTCATGGCCGCCTGTGCTGTGCTGTGCTGTGCTGTGCTGTCATTAGCAGCTGTCTTACCGAGAGGCTCATGAGTATTCTCGTTCTCTCAGCCCCGTTCACGATGAAGCTACTTTCTGGGAGCTGGGATGAGATGGTTCTTGTGTCTGGAAATAATTCTGCTTTTCTCAGGAACATCCAGACATGACTCCATTACCCAGCGAAAAATGCTTGTTTATATCAATTTAAGGGTGAAATAAAATCAACATCTCCTCAGAAAACAATATGCTTTTAATGAAAATGTTTCTTCTTCTGTTAGATGACGTACAAAGGCATATCGTGTCGCTAAGGTGACTCGTTTTAGGGTCTCATGTCTGGAGCAGGAGGGAAGTAAGTGCTGTCAGCTGCTGACCTGAGGTTACCTAGTTGTTCCTAGCTTGACAAAAACACTCACTGGGCAGTTTTCTGCCGTGTTTTGTGGTGGGGGGGGGAGGCACACCGGTGTTGGGGTGTCCCCTGGCTACCTGTAGCCATGTTGGTAGAGATGTGATGATGATCGGCTCGTAATGTCTGAGCACAGGGCAGGACGGGCTCACAGGCAGCCAACATACCTCCTATCCAGCTGCACAGAAGTGCATGTTATTCTGAACTCGCTGACTTGAAATGGCACCACATTACGGAAGGAATCATGCGCTGCTCAGTCAAACATCTTCTAGTCATGCCTCCTAGTGGCTGATTAGATAAATGGCTGTGCCACAGTCACTGCTGAGAAAGCCTCTCCCATAGTGTGGCTAAGTGGGGCCCCGAGGACTCGGCTGAAGTGAAGACCCTCAGGAATCAATACAGCAGCTTGGGTCAGCGTGGAAAGTCAAAAACATGGCAGGCGAAGCCTCTTGGAGCCCAGGGGCTGAAGTCACCGTCGTCGGGCTCTAGGCAGGAGGGATTTGCTGCTCCCCTTACAGTGTATCACCCCCTCCCCGCTTTTCCAAAATTACCTGTCCAGCTCTATTTTTAATTAAAAGAACAGGAAGAAAACATCATGTTGCTTTGGGCTTTAACTGTGCAATCAGATTTCACTCCTGATTTACCCTCCTGGTCCCCATCCAGACGTTGGACGTACTGGATTGACACATGATACCTGCTTACAAGCCCCCCCTCCCATTCCCTTTATCCTAATTAAGTTCCCTCTGGCCCCAACTGGGAAACCTGCTAAAGATATTATAGCCAATGTGGGCGGAGTTTGAGCGGCTCACAATGTCCCATGCAGTCCTGCTACGCTGGTATGATATGCTGGAAGTAAGAAATAGAGAGTTTATGACTGGTGGGTGCGGTCTCAAGCTGGCCCTGGGGTCGGCGAGCAAAATGGCATCTGCAAGCTGGCCCTTGGGTCGGCGAGCAAAATGGCATCTGCAAGCTGGCCCTGGGGTCGGTGAGCAAAATGGGGTCCACAAGCTGACCTGGGGGCGGTGAGAAAAATGGCGTCTGCAAGCTGGCCCCTGGGGGCAGCGAACAAAATGGGGTCCACAAGCTGGCCTGGGGGCGGTGAGCGAAACGGGATTCACAAGCTGGCCCTGTAGACAGCAAGCGAAACAGGGCGGACACAGACTTCTTGACATGGGAGAGCTGCCTTTGTTACCAAACCCACACCCTGACAGGGGCAGGAAATGAGCACCACCCTCTGGAAGCTGACGTGCTTTTATCTACTATGCAGAAACAGTCCCTGCGCTGTAGGTCACAGTTAGCAACCCAAGACCTTTTAAATATCTATGCTTTGTGAATTCAGCTGGAATTATTCATACCCTTAACTGCAGTCCTATTTGGACAGGAACACTGATGGCGTTAATCACCACTCAAACCAAGCATTTGTGTGGGATCCTAAGGTTTGGGGTCCCCTGTTGGCCGCAAACTATCACTACACTGTGACTTTTTGAGTGGGACCCCAAAAATAACAAACCTGTCCCGGGAACTTTGTGATGAATAGCCCGAGATCTGAATATGTGTGACTTAGCCAAAACTTTGGACCGCTTGTATTCAGGCCTGACCAGGTGTATTGTGCTTTCCTCCATAAATGTGGGTTATTCCCGGTGTCCAGATGGGATCCAGCACATGCCCGCCGACTGATTGACGTCATACCGGAAGTTTCCTGCGCTTCCTGTTGCACTCAGTCCCGTGGATGGTCGTTCATCAGCTTGTGATGGACAGCTAAAAGGGCGTCCCTGAAGTGTCCCGCCCCCTGTCTGTCAGGAAGTGGAACCGTGAGCAGCCAAAAGGTCGCGTTAGATTGTATCTCTGCACCTTTCGGCACCTGGAATCAGGGCAAGTGAGACATGCCTCAGCAGCCACCATTTCTGCTAATGTTTTCCAGAAATTTGCTGTCCACCCTAAAGCTGAGGGACCAAGGAGAGACTTTTATCTGTCTGACCACTTTGAGGAGCTTCGCCATGAGGGTGGGATGGTGGGGGAGGGGCTGTTCATGGCAAACGGGGGCAGTGTTTATCAAAGCATTTAACATGGGGGTGCCGGTCACACCCCTGCCAGGGACCTCTTGTGTGTGATGGGAGTGACCTGGGGAGATGACAGGGGTCCAGCCTTACAGGAAAGATGTTATATTAAAGAAGAAAAGAATGAAAAAGAAGAGCTTTGTGGACATGCACACACACACACTGCGCGCACACAGACACAAAGACACACACACACACTGCGCGCACACAGACACAAAGACACACACACACACTGCGCGCACACAGACACACACACACACACTCCGCTCACACAGACACAAACACACACACACACACCGCGCGCCCACAGACACACACACACACACACACACCGCGCGCACACAGACACACACACACACTGCGCGCACACACACACACACACACACTGTGCGCACACAGA
>JAODKF010000068.1:32334735-32345525 GCA_026779585.1 Mormyrus proboscirostris | reverse complement strand
TCACTCCACAAGTCTACACCGGTGAAACGATTCAGATTCCAGGGCCTGATCACTCTGCCGGTCTACACCGGTGAAACGATTCAGGTACCAGGGCCCAATCACTCCACAAGTCTACACCGGTGAAACGATTCAGATTCCAGGGCCTGATCACTCTGCCGGTCTACACCGGTGAAACGATTCAGGTACCAGGGCCCAATCACTCCACAAGTCTACACCGGTGAAACGATTCAGATTCCAGGGCCTGATCACTCTGCCGGTCTACACCGGTGAAACAATTCAGGTACCAGGGCCCAATCACTCCACAAGTCTACACCGGTGAAACGATTCAGGTACCAGGGCCCGATCACTCCACAAGTCTACACCGGTGAAATGATTCAGATTCCAGGGCCTGATCACTCTGCCGGTCTACACCGGTGAAACAATTCAGGTACCAGGGCCCAATCACTCCACAAGTCTACACCGGTGAAACGATTCAGATTCCTGGGCCTGATCACTCTGCTGGTCTACACCGGTGAAACGATTCAGGTACCAGGGCCCGATCACTCCACTTGTCTATAACAGTGATACTAACAGTGAAACTAGGTAGATACCAGGGCCTGATCACTTTAAACACAAGACGAGCACTGATTCACATAGGCGGATGAGAGGCAAGAGCTTTCTGGAATAATCCCTGCATTCAGACTGAGCTAGGTGAGGCTCAATGCCAAAACGCACACAGTTTTTTCAGGGGAGGTCATGAACGCAGGTACCGCTGTGATGGTCAGGTTAGACCGCCGCACCCATGCAGACTGAGCAATGTCATGAATGCCTGGTGACCTCCTCTGCCTGTCAGTGATCCCAGCTCAAAGTAGTGCTGAAATGGCATGATGGAGCGCTGCATTCCAGACAAGGGGGTGACAGGGGGGCTCGCCGGGAGAAACCGGTGCAAACATGCCCTTCCTCTTCAGGAGGTTTAGTGGTGGGGGCTGGGGCAGAGGGATGGAACGTTCCGGCCACTGGGGCTCCCTGGACCTCAGGAAACATATGCGGCCTTTGCTGGGGTGGGAGGCAAATCGGGTGCAGGGGTCTGGCAGCGACGCTGATCACACATTAAGCTGTGAATGGGGCCTCCCCCCCCCCAAAAAAAAAAAAAAAATCTCCAGGCTTTAACTCCTCTATTTGCTAAACAAACAGGCAGCACCTGGAATTGTCTGGGGCTGAGCGTGGAGGTGGGCTGTGGGTGGGAGTGGGGTGGCGGCCTTTTCCCCTCCTGGGGTTTGTTTTCGTACAAAAGCTGCTTCCAGTGTGTTTCTTGTTAGTGATGTGAGGCACATTGATTATTTATTAATTTGTTTGTTTGTTTACTTAAACTTACTTAGCCAATTCTTTCAATCAGTCAGTTCCTAGAGCAACTGGGTGCAATGCTGTCGCCTTTGGTTTATGAAAACTGGGGCTGAGTTTGTTTGTCATGGTGAGGGAGGTGCAGGCCAGACCCTCCCATTGTGGTAGTCTCTGTTGTCTTGTGGTATGTGTCACTGCATGGTGAGGGAGGTGCAGGCCAGGCCCGGGACCCCCCTGTAGCAGCAGTAACTACAGTGACAATCAGACTTCAGGTGTTCTGACCTGACAGGGAGCTAATTGGTCCCTGGTGCTTTGTGGGTCTGACAGTAGGCTTTCAGACACACAACGCAGGTCCTGTGATGGAGATTCAGCTGTTTCTGTGCTGCATTACTGCTCTTGGGATCGGTTACGGACGATGGATGTGATCGCTTCTGTTTGACCGGCTGAATCCCTCGCAAAGCTGTTCTCATTGTGCTTCTTCTCCTTCGGTGAGGACCTTGGCGCTCTTGCTGGAGATCGGACACTTTCTGGGAATTTGCACCTTTTGTTGTGTGATGAGCACAGTCATGGCGTCGGCGTGGAGCGTGTGCCCATTGGACGAGGCTGTCGAGGCCCCTGAGAAAAGCCATTTAACTGTGCAGTGGTCGTCTGCCATTTAACTGTGCAGTGGTCGTCTGCCATTTAACTGTGCAGTGGTCGTCTCAGCAGTTTGAAGCTTCAAAGTGAAGGAGCTCGTCTGTCATTCTTTACGGGGACAGAGGGGACCCAGCCATTAGTCAGGCTCATCTGCTACTGGATCCAGCTTTTCCAGTTTGTGCAGTGTCCTCTTTCAAGGGGAAATTCCCATGGCCATCTCCTGAGAGGTACAGGAGGAATTGTAGGGTCACCGTGAAGTTCTCCCTCACCCATGGGGGAAAGGACCGTGGAAGGTAGAGCTCAGATTCATGGTGCCCTCTGAAGCTCCTTACACGTCTTGGGTCAGAGCTGTGGGAAGAATATCGGATGAGTCATAGAAATGTACTAGGGGATAGAGTGAATGACACACAAACTCAGTGAACACGGGAATAGAGTGGCCAACTTCCCTGAACATGGGAATAGAGTGACTAAATCCTCTGAACACAGAAATAAACCAGCAACCCCCCCCCCAGAAATAGAATGGCCAAACCCCCCTGAACACAGGAATAGAGAAGGATAATCCAGTGTTATAGGGTAATGCAGTGTTAAGCCTGATGCTGGGTGGTCACAGGGAAATCAGGTGAAAAGTGGGTTTCACCTTGAAACTGGGGGAATTGGGTCAGGCTGGTGAAGCTGCCATGAAGCCCGTTCCCTCCGGGAAAGAGAGACGACATAATCTGAGGAGGGCGAAGCGTGTCGGGGGTCTTGATTTCACTCAGCACTATTGTCCCCAGCTATTACAGGGAAACCCAGCGATGCATGAGCGCAAGGGGTTCGTGTCCGTCGTCTCTCTACTCCATCACTGCTGCTCAGGGACGCGGCTTTGAGGGTGGCCCCTCTCAGCCCCCTAGCAGCCTGTTGGAGAAGCCGTGCCGTCCGATGAACAGTCCTAATGAAGCAGCGGGAATCAATATCGTCTCGTCTCTGTTCACAAGGGAGACATTCAGCCACAGCGTAAAGAATGAGCTTTGGATATCCGCAGCCAATTAGTGCTCCATCTCTGACCCGGTGAAACTCCAAAAACAGGGCATCCTGCCCCCCCTCGAACCCAAGGCCCAGACGCCGGGTGGCTCTTCCCGTCCTTCTTCTCTCCCCCCTTTGTTTGTCGTGCTGATGGATGCATTAAATCGGCACCCTTGAGCGCATCATGTCCGGGCCTGAGTGAGTCTTGCATCGAGGGGATTCGATTTCCTGGGACGTGTCCCTGGTGTGGAATAACGCATGAGCAGGGCGCGAAGCTGAGAAGCCACCGGCTGTTCGGATGTCGCTGACGGAAAAGCTCACGGTGCCGCCAGCCTCCTGTTACATTCCAGCGAGAACACCCCCCCAGTAAGTGATACGCCTCACCAACTGCACATTAGTCACTGTCCAGTAGGGGGCGCTGAGGCAGCCCCCCGTCACGTCGGGTTTGTCACTGTCGTGGTGAGGGAGATTCCCGGCATGTGGTGGGGAAGGTCTGGGAGAGAGGGGACCCCCTGAGGTCACCGGGGCAGGTGGCATCACCCTACTAACCCAGCACACTGAATCCTGCTTTCCGTTCCACCATGTTGTTTTGATTTTCTTGTATTCCTTCAATCAACAGAGGCTTAAAATATAGCTAGTCTCCCCCCCGCATGCCCCCAGCGTAGCTTTCTTCCACCTGCCTGTATGTGGAGGGCATTGTGGCCATGTTTGCCTTATTGATTAATGACAGAGAGCCTCACTCTCTCAGCAGCTACAGTATGCAGCAGGGACCCCTGAGAACTCGGTCCTTTCTCAGCAGAACCAGACAATATGTCATGTTGCAGGTGCTGGACCTTAAATAAGCACCTTATGTGTTTGAAATCACTGCCTGATGGGGGCATAAGGGGATGGATCTATCTATGTTTAATGAATTTCAGTACAAACTACATCAACTGGTGAGAATGACTTCATTTTGCAGGCACACGGGACATTTTGATCTCGTGGGCGTCACGTGATGTTGGCCAGTTCAGGATGACCTTATAAAACAGGGCAAATTTCAACTGAAGTTTGGCTTCAAGAAGCATCCGTCTGGCTTGCATCCCATGGAGTCTTCACAGGACACTGGAGTACCTTTTTAAGTTCTCCGTGACAGAGGAGATTATCCCAGCTTCAGAATGGTGGTCTTTGAATGGCGGCCGAAGCTGATGAGGAAACTTCTTTTCTGGAAGTTTCTCCATAAATATGAGGGACAGCATTTTTGACACACATCTGGATGATGGATTTTTTGCCATCTGTCATCCTTCATTGTACATCCACTCACTTGCTGGACCAAACATCAGCTGCTTCATTACTGAAGCTTATTTACAATTCTTCGGTAAGCTGCAATAATTATGTTTTTGCAATGTCTGTTTCCATTTTTGTGGGGGGAGTGTTCCCTTTCGGGGCATTTAACTCCCATGCATAAAGACAAAAAGTTAACAAATAAAGTATAAATTGACAGAAGTACTTGGATCTGGACTTGCAGTAATGAGGCGTTTGGTTTGGCGGCTCACAGAGAGGATTAGCATTTCACAGGAAGGTCTATAACGGAGCTTCTTTGTGTCTCGGAGTGTCCTGGATCCAGCCAGAGAGTAAACGAGGCACCATGTGGCTGAAGGACGCGACCTCTGTCTGTCTCTGTGGGAGGCAGAGGAGCAACAACAAACCAAAGTGCTTGTGCAAATGGTCGCAGGAGTGTGTTTCACATGCACCAAATGTTCCAGTAGCATGCAGTGTTTTTGTTCTCCTACGTCCTAAAAGAAACGCTGGTCCAGGTGTTCAGAGAGGTCTCTCTGAAACTGAAGCAGACATGATCTGCTCATTCCCTGATGCCCCCGCAAGAGGCCGAGTAGGGCAGGTTAAGATGGGCTCTATCCGACGTGTGCGGCTTTCCTCTGGGCTGTCAATGGAGCAGACCATCAGACAGGAGGGGACCAATCGTGGGTACCTGCTGTGCCAGGGCCAGTCTGGCCCGTGCGTCTGTCTTTCTGAGTCTCTTTATCTGTCTCTCTCTGCAGCTGTCTGTCTATGTCTATCTGTCTGTCTCTCTCTCTGTCTGTATCTCTTTGTCAGTCTCTCTACTCCACCGCTCACACTGCTCTCTCACCCCCCTGCTTGTCCTGTCTCAGCCCCTCACAATCCCGCTGACAAGGCGTGTGCGTCTTTTCACACCGTGACTACATAAAATGACAAAAACAGATATCTCACATTATTCCAGTCCTCAGAGGTGGATCACACAATCGCTCGAGCTAAATGCCTGCTTAGCTCACATCACACCAGCATGACGGATAAATTACAAGGAAGATCATTTTTGGTACTTTCATTTTCCAGGAACGGTGGAAAAAAAACACACACGTTTCTGTGAACTTTAAAGTCAAACAATGGACAGCTGATGGATTCTGCTCATATTTCTTAAATGCTCACAGATGTTGCTGTTTAAATACTTTCACATGTGATGCTCAAATCCAGGTACCACATTGGAATATGGCGCCTTCCTCTTGCTTAGTTGTTCTTCAGGCCGAAACGTCGCCTGCACTCTGTGATTGAGGCGCCGTCCTGCCTAGTCGCACCAATCGCTGCACTCTGTGATTGAGGCGCCGTCCTGCCTCGTTTCTCGTGATACCCTCTGAACCTATCTTCCCGCCCTCTCCCTTTCTCTCCCTCTCTCTCTCCCCCCACACTTACCCCGAGTTCTCTGTTCCATCTCCTTGCACAGAGATGATGGAGTCCAACAATGTGATCACCTTCACTGGGCTTCCAAACAGCTCGAGCTACCACACCTTCCTGCTGGACGAAGAGCGCGGCCGCCTGCTGGTGGGGGCCAAGGACCACATCTTCTCCTTCAGCCTCATTAACATCAACAAGGACTTGCTGACGGTAAGGCTGGGTTTGGCGTGGGGGAGTGGGAATGAAATGCTTGCAGAGGCGTGGTGAGCAGTGAGACTGACCTGTGGCGTGCTGATGTCAGCAGTGCAGTTTTTAGTGATTGTTCCTGATGTGAGTCAGATTCCTGACTGGGGGCTCAGCTTGGAGCAGCATGCTGCTGTGACAGCCTCTGGATGCTCTCAGATAGGTGACACGCTGTAAACTTTGTGGAGCTGTCCGCGTCACTTGTCCTTTTGATGGTACTGAGGCAATATGAGGAAAATGTCAGGTAAATTTCTGGCATATATTATAGTTCCATTATGTTTCCATTGTGTAGCTTAAAACACTCGCATAAGATCACCAGGCACTGCCTGCTTTAAGGTAACAGGGAGGTGCCTGTTGGGGGCCTTCATGAGCCTCTGAACATTTGGAAGAAACGTAAGCAGTAAAGTCTCAGTATATTTCCTCAGCGATTTTCCCTGCTTCCTGACCCGATCGGTCACTGCAAGGCCATATTCAGCAGCCTTGGACACTGAGCATGGAGAGGACATATTGGCAAAGACAGGGCAGCAAGGCGTCTGTCCTCTGAATATCGGGCTGTCATGAAGAGGAATGAAGGGATGCAGGAAATAGAAAAACAAGCTGCCCAATGCGAATTTAAAGTGCACATTGCAGAAACGTCAATGCAGATGTGCGGCATCAATACTGCGCTCCGCAATGGAGAGAGAACGTCAAACCAAGCAGAGTGAGGTGCCTGAAGAGTGACTTCAGGTTCAGAACTCATGCAGGACATTAGGCTACAGGTCAACACTGGACAGCGCAGCGAATAACTTGGAATAATGGCCACGCTGACATCGCTGCTGAGACCTCATTAATGTTTTATTTTGAGTTAATGGACCCCTACAACTGCAGTTCCAGCCATTATAAAGGAATACGTGTATTTGGCTGATTTCTGACCCCTCCAGACCCTCCCGTCTCATCTCATAACCTCCAGCTTTGGGTTTTTTCACCCACTTGGCCTCACATACAGTAGATTCTCACATTTGGTTGCATGATGTGAGGACTGGCTTGGCTGCTACCAAGGGGCAGCCTGAGGTGGCTAGCTGTGATTCCTCTCTTGCTACATGCTGCTTGGTACAGACTGCTGGGTACAGACTGCTTGGTATAGACTGCTTGGCACAGATTTCTCTGTATGGACCGTTTAGTATGGACTGCTTGGTACAGACTGCTCGGTACTGACCGCTTGGTGCAGACTGCTTGGTATAGATTGCTCAGTACAGACCACTCGGTAGAGACTGCTTAGTAGATTGCTTCAGCATCTCCTGAATTTATTTATTTAATATTTAGTGCATTGACTGTTTGTGGCCAACAGTGGTCTCCTAACCTCAGGGGGCCCACATGAAGTGGTTTGAGGGATATTAAATATCTGTGGTCGAACTATGGCCATACAGTGGGTGAAAGGCGTGCTATAGAAGCTTCCAGGAGGTTGCGGCCACCTCAAAGCACTGTGCCGGGTTCTGAATGGCTTTCCGTCGCATTTGGCCAGCCCCATTCGCACCCCCAGCCCAATCCCCCTCCCACATTATCGTGTTGTTTTATCTGTGTGACAGTGTCTTTCTCTTCATCCACAGATATCGTGGCCCGCAACTCCATCCAGACGAGACGAGTGCAAGTGGGCGGGGAAAGATTTCACGGTATGTGGGGTCACGTTTCCCAGGGGGCAGGCTGGCTCTGGGTGGTAAGGACCATCAGAAACCCCATCATACTCCAGCATACGGCGTGCTGTTGATGCCGCAGCAGTGATACATTATCCAGCAGCATCATTCATTCGGACAGATGCAAAGAAAAAATAACTCGATTTGGCTCAGGATTGTAAACGAGCTGTAACTTTCCAAATGTCTCCTTCAAGGACAATCAGTTTCAGTGACTCTGGTGGTTTTTGAAACATCTGCCATGTTTATTTATGTGTGAGAGGTCCACCGTGTTCGGTGTGCCTTAAACAAGGGTCCCAAAGACAGCAGAGCTCACAGCGGCCAAGAAAACAGGCTCCATTCAGACAGTCTGGGTCCTCGTTCCACTGGGGGCAGATGTTCATGTTAAGCCTGACAAAGGCTGCTCACAGCTCGCACTACAGCCTACAGGACGGGAATTCATTCACCTCGTGTTTTATGTCTTAAGAAAGTTTTTCCAGTCTTTGGTACAGAGCTGAGTTCTTCTTTACCTGAAAGCACTAAACGTAATGCTACGTTCACACCGCGAGCGTCAAAGACGCCAGCCGTCGCTCTCGCCGCCCTGAACGCGACACTAGCCAACGCCGGAGACGCTCTCTGATGTCATAGAGTGGGCGGGGACAAGGCCACTCAGAATGCCAGGCTTAATTTTCCCTAAAATGTCACATGTGCTTAATTAATAATATAATGCTCAAACTATACATGTGCTATCGCTTAATATTTTAATGCCATTTTTAATGCCATCATTATTTTCTTTAGTTAACATAAATAGTACTTAAAATGTATCACGACAATTCTACTAAATCACACAATTATGTTTTGACAAACACTAATGCTATAAATAGATTTAACATTACAGACAATTTGCACTGTTTTCTCTGCTATGGCGCCAAAATTACTACTGATCTCCTTCTTTTTTCACAAAAAAATATATTATGTACCATCTCACCTGGAACACCGATTGTTTGGACACTCTGGTCCATGCCTCATTTTTTTATTTATGTCCTTGTATGCAAACAGAGACACATCATATATAACTAGGTACCCGGCCACAGCAATAATAAGTCTCTCCTCCATTGTGCCTAGGAACGGTTGGGTCGGAACAAAAGTTTACACGCTTATGTTCTGCGGCGCTCTCTTTAGCGGAGCATCTCTACATTCCCATTGGTTGCCGCCCAACCGCGTCACAGCTCATTACCATAAAGTTGACTGGGATTCAACTTCTGTCTGACGCTCTCGCCGCTCGCAGTCTGAACGTAGCATAACACTCTAGAGTCAGATGAGGACTTTTGTTGCGATTATGGTTTCCATTTCAGTTAAATAATGTTTAACAACACGGTGTGTGTTTAGAGGACACCTTCAAGACTAAGTTATCCAACCGATTTAACCTTAACCTCTGCATGTTGGATTCAGCTTAATGCTATCATTTGCTGTAGTGAGATTCACTCAGTCTCCCTGCCAAAAAGCACCCTTCGCTACTGACTATGTCTCTCCTTGGGGACTCATTTAAGCTGTGTTACATCATAACCGGTTCATTTCCAGCCATTTTGGGCCCCGTCGCTCAAATCCTGCAATACTGGGTCTGAGTTTGAAAATGCATCATGTCAGTGGGCTGCATGGGAACATGCCGCAAGTCTTTGAGAGAATGACAGATGGGGGATTAAGGTATAATCAAACAGGAATGCCACGCCTTATAAACCCAACTCCCAAAATCGCCCGCGGCGGCACAGAGCCCCACGTCATAGCGACGGGGCTTGTGAAATGTCAAGGTTTGTTAGCTTTCAAAGGGGCTTGTCTGGAACGGCGCTCAGGCATCTGTATTGCTGCCAGTGTGGTAAATGTCAGCTGATCCCCGCACTCATAGCCACTGACCTGAAACGATGGGAACGTTTCACCCAATTGGCTGTAAAAGAAGGCGGCATGTCGCCTGTCATGGTGCGATGCACAGGGCTCATGTGTCCGTCCTGAGCAATATCCGTGTGCCACTGTGATTCCCTGGTCAGGCCAGTGATGGCGCTACTGCTTCTGCAGTGTTCCTGTATCTCTGAATGGGTCAGTACATCGTAAAGAGGCCAGCCAGGGCCTCGAACCCATGTTTACACAGATGGAGCCTGTTTATCTCCCTGAAGTGCCAGGGAAAGCCCATTTGATGAAGGGCAGTTATCAGTCGCTCTGTTTGACCTGGAAAACATAAATACGACTGTGAGGCGGGTGAGAGACAATCACCTACCGGCTATCAGCAATCCACAGCTTTGGAAATATGTGCACTTGAATGAACTTGCTGAATATGCACAACAAATCAGAAACAATCAATTTCTTTTAAACATAACAATCATATATCTTAAAAATCACAGAATATGGTACACAACTACGCATAAGGTGACTAAGTTTAAGACATCTGAAAGTTTTTTTAATTGTAATTGGCTCAGAAAGAGAGGGGGTGAAAGACTCAGACCTGTCGGACGACTGGGACAAGCGAGTGGCCATGGTGATGTCTGAAACCTTCCTGTTTTTGTACAGAAAGAGTGTGCCAACTTTATCAAAGTGCTCCAGGCGTTTAACCAGACTCACCTGTACGCATGCGGGACGGGCGCCTTTCACCCCATCTGCGCATACCTGGAGGTGGGCAAACGGCCTGAGGTAAGCCCCCCCTTTAAGGGACAATAACATTGTGTGCGTGTGTGCCTGTCTGTCTGTGTCTATGTCTGTGTGTCTGTCTGTGTCTGTCTATGTCTGTCTGTGTGTCTGTCTGTGTCTGTCTATGTCTGTGTCTGTCTGTGTTTCTGTGTGTATGTGTGTGTGTCTGTCTGTGTCTATGTCTGTCTGTCTATGTTACAGTGGTTAGAAGCTTAATGGATGGTAGCTGATTGAAATCCAGTTGTTCTCCGCCTGGCATTGTGCTGAACTGACTGAAGCAAACACAAACACTTGTTCCATGTTTCGGTTACTCCTTTGATTTTTTTCCAGTGTTCTCTACCCAGTCAAGGGGGGTCGGCAGTCTAGGTTACATTTACTGTCTTTGTCTGTCTCATTTCTATAACAGCCTGTATAGTTACATCACACTGAAGCAGAATCAGCTCCTAACATCTGCACTACATGGTAATTATAGTACGTTTGAGAGAATATATCAGCTTCTGTCTGCTTAGAGCATGATACTGAATTAATGGGAAAATGTTGTGAGCTGTGAGTCAGTCTGGGGTGGGGGGGGGGTCTTTTTAA
>JAODKF010000068.1:32263247-32274434 GCA_026779585.1 Mormyrus proboscirostris | reverse complement strand
CACACACACACACACACACACACACACACTTATTAACATTTGATTTGAGTTTAATCCGCATTTTTTTTTCTGTAGAACATTCTTATGAGTGCAGTTTATGTTTAGTAGTCTGTATTTATCAGAATCAGTGTTCAGTCGAAGGGAAACATGTGCAGTAATCATGGAAACCTTATTGTGTCAAATGGGTATTTGCTTTTGCCCATGGCCATACTTGTATATTTAAATTAGCAGGCCTTGCACACACACTTTCTTCCCACCACTTGAATTGAATCAGTTTTGCCTCCAGGCTTCTCATAAGAGTTTTGCTCTTTCTCTAGATGAATGAGCAGCACATGACTTTGCTGACCATCTCAGGACTAATAGCTTATGACTTTTCAGCATATCAGGGGTTGCAGAAAGTCACCCAGCAGCAGGACTGATGGATGGAGGTCTTATCCATTACACGCATTAAAATCACTCACCTCAGACCTTCCTGAAATCAGTAAAACATGCAATCACAGAAACACAGCATTTCTTTTCTAGGGCACCAAAGCTGTTTCTAGTAAATTCTGTATAATGCTTAATGTTTTGGTTTTGAACTGAATTAGTGTTAAGTGATTATGGTCACCTGTAGACATTTAATGATATATATGTACAATGATAAATCACAGTACAAATTTATGATGATTCAAATCGTGGAAATAAATTTTTTACTGCAGCTTTTACAGATGTTTGTAAATATTTAATATTTATTGTTAGTTATTAAGAAAATGAAAGAACATATACTTTTTATTTAACAAAAGGAATATTTAAGTTGATAAAGAGGGAAAATAAATGTTGTGTTTTTTTTGGTAATAAATTTTTCTTCTTTCAAAAATATTGTGGGAAAATTGAATTATTAATTAATTTAACATCATGAGTCGAACCAAATCGTGAACTGAGTCATTACATGCTTAGTCACCTTCGTCTCACAGCGTGTTATACTGAGGGCTGTGCATGCTGCTGTTGTATGTTTTGTGTGCCTGTATAACTCGGTGACAGGAAGAGGAGGATCATGGAACGGCATATTTCCCAGATGTCTCGATTTATTCTGGCCTTGGCCATTTCACTTGGCACCTCTCAGGCTGAGAAGGGGCACGGTGGGGTGCCGGTATACTGCCTTCACAGAGATGTGAGCATTCCCATGATGCACTGCTGCGTGATGTCCTCTGCACAAGCTGTGGTCAGGCACGAGCAGAGCGGGAATCCCAGCAGCCCTGGCAGTATGAGATTAGAAACAGGGAGGGTCAGTCACGCCGCGGCTGATTCACCGGAGCGGCTGACGTCACCCTGCGCTGGCTTTTCGTGACTAAGGCGGGCGGCGCGTACGGCCGTTGCGTGGGGAGCGGGGTGGCAGGGGAGGAGGGTGGGGGTGGCTTGACGGAGTCTGCTGTGCTCTGAGCAAAATAGTTACTGGCAGACAGCAGCTTCCTCCTAGTCAGCAGAAGAGGATTAAATTAAATGTGGAGCACAACTTAAAATGGGTGGCAGAGTCTGTGATTTCAGCGATTTTCATGTTTTCCCTTTTTTCTGCAGAATGTGCTGACAGCGGGGCTTTGTGCAGGTGCATAGAGATACAAACCGCAACTGGGCCTGGAAATGAAGCGTAGATAAAGTGAGGAGCTAACGTCTCTGTCAGAGGACACTTAATACCCAGAATTGCATTATGATAGAAAAGCTGTAACTGCCCTATACAGCTGAAGCATGTTTTCACTCTTGCCGACTCATAGATATTTCACAGCCGTTTATTACATGCAGCTGTATCTGATGCAGTGCAGAGTGCTGTGTGCACTTTCAGAGTCGCTCATTCAGGGATGACCACTGATTAATTTTAACACATTAACGTGAAATTACCTAAATGTGATGACATTCTAAAAAGACAATGGTTCAGCCTGTTTTTCACAATGGAATCATAAATGCAGGATTATTTTAGAGTCAGGTTGAAATTGTCTGAATCATATTTAATAGTGAATCGAAAAGAGGGACGTGATGAGGTTGTTATCACTCAGGGTGGAAGGCGACTTCTATGTACCGTGAGTGTAATTCACCATCTTGGCTCTCCTTGTGGACTCAGACCTTGTTCTTAGTGTATGTTGAAAAGGCTTGGCGTTCATACAGGCTTTGGATGTGCCCACTGGATCACTGACATCTGTTTGCCTCCCGTTTTGTTTTACAGAACGAGTGGCTCTGTTTGAGCTGCCAAACACAACGGGCCCTTGCTGGACAGCTTGGAGACATGGGCATGACGCCACCGCCACCTCTGCCCCCCCCATCGATGCCAGCCAGTCAGCAGAAAAGTCAGGCCGTCCCTGCAGAAGAAGCCGCCCATTCCGGACCCACTGGTGCCCAAAAGACCGCTGCTGATCACAAGACTCCATCTGCCTCACCTAAGCTCGCCTCCGTTAGCAAAGCGGCTGGCTCTGCTTCTGAAACCACGGCTGCTCCTGCTGACTCTACCTCCCCGCGAATAAAGGACCCCAAGTCCACACCTCCTGCAAAACATGCCACTCCTGTTCCTCCATGTGAGAGTGCTCCAATAGGGCCTACATCCCTACCTGCTCCAGAACCTCTTCAGCCAGAACTTTGTCTTAAACACCCAGAGCCTGAAGCTGCACATCCTGAGCTTATACGTCCCCCTGAAGCTGCTGTTGCTTCTTCAGAATCTGAACATTTTGCAGATAGCTCCCTCTCTAAAGTTGACACTCCTCCCCCTGAACCTCCTACAGCACCAGCTCCAGCCGGCGCCTCTCCTGAATCTACAGGTTCGAATACCTCCACTGATACTTCTGCTGAGCTAGGTTCTTCTCCTAAAGTTGATACTGCCACTCCTGGGTATATGCCCCCTGTTATAGCTCACTCATTGGAACAGGCTACTGTCACTGGACCCCTTGAGGCAAATATAGATTCTCTTTATGAGCCTAATCTTGCCCCTGAAGTTGTGGATCCTTCAAAAGACACTGAGTTTCATCTTGAGAGTATTACTGCTCTTGAACCTACTTTTCCCCATGAAGTTGCCATTTCTTCATCAGAGTCCAGTGCAGATTTCTCTGATTCTCAAAGTGCATCTACAGAGTCTGCTGCTTCTAAAATTCATTCTCCTTTGTTTGAGCCTACACCATCAGGTGTAGAAGCTGCTGGCCACCCACAGCCTGATGCTGACTCGGTGCAGACTACCAATGTTCCTTCATTGTTAAAACCTTCTCCAGAAGATGCTACTGTAATAGCAAAAGAAACTCCACCTCCTAACCCTGTCACTCCTCCAGAGAAGCTTGCTTTAGTACCTATGCTTTCTTCTCACCCAGAATCTAGAACTGTTTCTCTTGAAGCTGTTACTGCTCCTCCTGAACATTTTCCTCCTCTTGCATCAACTACTTCCCTTCCAGAATTAGAACAGGCTCATCATGAGTCTGCAGATCAGACTCCAGCCAGAGTACTTTCAAGGACAACATCAATAATACAACCTTTGGATGGGACAGAGTATGAAATAAAAATTGAAGGAGCCCCTCTAGAAGATATAGACACTGCTGCCCAGAGGATCATTTCAAGTCCTTCTGATATGACAAACTTAGAAACAAGCGCACTAACAACATCCAAAGTTCAGCTAAGCAGAACTGACAATCATTTATATGATTATAGAAATGAAGAAAAAGACAGCCACAGCCCAAGAACTCTACTTGTATCCCCAGAATCACACCATACACATGCAATGGGAGGAGGGGTCCAACAAGAGGAGGAGCCACTCTCTGCCAGCCACAGGAAGTTCAAGGTAAATGATGCAATCACAAGCGGAGCACAATTTTATGATTCTGTGAAGGACAATAGTGTGGTTGAAACCTCAACAATAGTGCAGGGAGTGCAGGAAAACCTGTCCATCAGCGATGAAGAGGAGGTTAAAAGGAAATCCATAACAGAGAGGCACCTGGATTTGCACAAGGATGAAAAGGGCGATATACATTGGCACAAGCAGGAAGAGAGAAAGGGTAAAGCGGGAGGTACCTCTGGGCAGTCCAAGAAGCTCATCAAAACAACCAGCATTAGCTATGATGAAGCTGAGGAAAGACCATCTGAGAAACAAGACCATGAGTATAGCTCTGCTTTACCATACAAAGATGTGGGCCCTGTACAACAGGGTTTAGCCGATGATGAGCTGGAAAGCCTACCGAATTCCCCAGAGGACAGGTCAAAGGGTGAGGGATCCTCCAGCTTTCATGCATCCAGTTTTACACCTGGGACATCACCGACTTCAGTGTCTTCAATGGATGAGGATAGTGACAGCAGTCCAAGTCATAAGAAACTGAGTGAGCAAAGCAAACAAAGAAAGGCTAGACACAGGCAACATGGCCACATATTGCCGACTATTGCAGACTCCTCTGAGGAAGAGGAAATGCGAGAAGAAGAGCTTCACAGGGAGCAAGACAGGTGGGGCGACATGGATCAACAGCATCTGGCAAAGAGGGGCTCCAGTAGAAAGTCTAAGAAAGGAAAAGAGGAGATGTGTTCAGAGAGGAGAGGAGAGCATCCAGCCGCTCCTCCAAGGAATCTCTCCCCCATTGAAGATGCCTCTCCAACACAAGAGCTGCGACAGTCAGAGGAAATGGAAAAACTCCACAGATCGCCTGCAGATTCCTCAGGCATTGAACCTAAATCTGAGGCAGCGGAGTGTCGTGCAAGTCAAATTCCCGCTGTGCAGAAAACACGCGAATCATCAATTCATACTGCAGTTGAGGAGAAACCAAGGTGTACAACTAAAGACCAAGTTCGAATAGTGATCCCAGAGCAAGGAACAGGCATGCTTTCAGTGCATGAAGAGGATAAAAAGCCAAAGTCAACGGAGGAGTATGAAGGCATGCCGCAAGAAGGGAAGGATTCAACATTGAAAGAACTGGAACCAAAACCAACTCAGCAGATAAGTGACCATTTGCAAGAGATTGTGATACTGCCTCCTGTCAGTGATATTTGCCCTGTAGCTGTGTCTTCAAGTGACACAGAAAAACATGAAAACACTGTTATAGTTGAGGCTGCAATTATGGGATTAATGAGTCAACAAAGCACCATTGTAACACCTGGAGCAAGTCCCACCCAGGCAGTTTCCCACTCCCCACAGGTGATTTCTTCCAAAGATGGCGTTACTGAAAAACGTAAAATACCAGTCCATGCTAGTGGTCAAAATGATTATGTTGATTCAAACATATATTCAGATATTAGTCTCACTAGGACTGTGCACCTTATACCTGATCTGAAAATAACTCAGTGCTCATCTGCAGAGGAAGATGTAGAAGGAGACCATGTTACAGAAAAGCAGGATACAGTCCCATTGTCTGATGCTCCACAAATTCTCCAAGAGAAGTTTAAAGACAAGCAAGCATTTATGATAAGTGACGGCAGTGCTTATGCACAAACTGCTGATGAAATGGAACCTATATCAGTTGTTTGTGAAGTACCCAAGCCAGCAGTCACTGCACATCCAGGCCCTCTGCCCGTTTCAGTCGCTTCTGCAGACACAGAGCCAGTATCAATGATTTGTGTCCCACACCCAGTGACTGTCTTATCTTCGGCAGAAACACAGAACTTAGTTAAAGCTGGAGCTTCACCTCTGGCTGCGGTCTTACCTCCTGTTCCAGCTTCTTCTGAATTGAATCCATTATCTGCTGTTTGTGTCGAAGCTCAAGCGATATCTATTTCAACTTCACCTTCCCACCATCCTACTTCAGACCTTGCTCTTGATCCAACTCCAGCTTCTGCCGCTGCTGAAATGGAACCAATATCTGTTATTTCTGAAGTCCCCAAAGTCACAGATACTCCAGCTCCTCATTCCACTTGTATTTCTGCTCCGGGTCCTGCTTCATTTCTTCCTCCAGTTTTACCTCCCACTGAAATAGAAGCCTTAACAGTTGTCTGTGAAGTGCCCCATGCGAAGGATACGTCAGATCCCCAAGTAAAGGATACTTCAGCTTCATCACCTCCAGCACTAGACTTGTCTGCTGCATCCACTGAGATTTCAGCTTCTAAACCCCATCCATATTTAGAGAAGGCACCTCCAACCTTAGCCCCTGTCACGGCTCAAGTCACTATTTTTGTTCCAACCACTGTTCCATCCCCAGAATTAAAATCAAGTTTAGAACTGGTTACAGTCTCTAAAGCATCTGTCCCTACAGCGCCAGTGACAGCTTTCAGCAGCCAGGCTGTACCATCTCCATGTTCATCACCACTTAATTTGTCCACATACATGCATTCTGTAGTTGTGGACATACAACGTGGTGTGAAAGATTCCACGAAGGCCACAGATGTTGAGAGATCAGTGGCTCCTCCTCAGTCAGAAATCTCAAGCACCTTTACGACTGAATCATGTGCCATGCCCCCTCTGAAGGCACCTACAAAGGAGCATGTTGTGATCTCAGTGCCCAGCCTGGATACTGATTCCTTAATTACCCATTCATCAAAATATGTGAAACCAGTGGACAGCCCTATATCTTCTGCAGTTGTTGGTGTTTCATCCTTACCCACTATAACCCTATATTCTTCATCTCCACCAAGAATCGGGTCTACTTCTGGTACTCTAATAACATCTTCTGTTCGAACAGCGCCCCCTAGTCCTGTAGCATTACTCAGCTGCTCATCCCGGGAAAGAGTAGATGGACCTTTTAAAACACAATCCTTACCTCCCCCCTACCAACCTCAGCCACCTTTCTCCCTTAGAGACATCCCACCTGTTTGCCCAGCACCACCACCACCACCAATAATTTCACCTACTGGACCACTGGCCCTTTCAAAACCTATAACAATGGCTCATGTAACTAAACCAGTTAGAGACCTAAGTACATCATACTCAATGTACAGACCACAGGTGCCTCCACCAATACTGTCACCTATCCCAGATAAGTTACCAGTCAATATTCAGCAAGAGGAGGCTCTTTCTCCTCATTATAAATATACTGATAGTCAGCCACCTATAACAAGCAGCACATTGCCCACATCTCCACATAGCATCTCTGCACTGTCATTAAATTTGAGCACTTCACCAGAGTGCAAAATGAATGCAGCATCACCTAAGTCGCCGTGGACCCCAAGGAGTGGAAGCTCCTTAAATGGAGCATATGTAGTCATCACTTTACCTTCACAGCCTAACTCGCCAACTGAAAGCATAACTACCCAAGTATCCACAAATAAATGTGAAGTGTTCCAAACCAAGATGGCACATCTGCCCTATGATGCGCCTAGTGCATTTACTCCATTTACTCAGTACACAAAGTCTGTGGAACATCAGGGAATGCATGGAGGACATATGGCAGTTTCAGTCTCTGGGCAGCCTTCCAGTTTTCCTAACCTTGTCACCCAAGTGGTCACCACAGAAGTTCAGAGAACAACGGTCTCTCTGATCTGTGAAAGGTTACCGCCTTCCCCCACTCCCAGAAGTCCTAGCATTGCCATCAGCATTCCTTCCGAAATGGCAACCAAAGTGCAACTAAAGCCAAAAGAAAATGGCACGGTTCCCTACTCTGGAGATGTTGTGGATCTTCGTACTTTGAAGATCAGCATTCCCATGACCGAGAAAGGGATGGATCTGTCTTCCCTGGATTCTCGGCGGCAGTCGTTTTCAAGTGATAGCAGTGGACGTCCAACGAGTGCTGTACACTCGGCGATAGTGAATCTCAGTGCAGCAGCATCACCAGTTCCGACCCTGTCTTTTGTTACTGACAGTATAACTGTCACCTGCTCTGCCACAGTGACACCCAGCAGTGTTATGGACAGGCCTTTAACTCATGCTTCTATTTTTTCAACTCCTCTTCAGCTAACAACATCCAAGACGTTTGAGCCTGTTGCCCAAATAATATATAGGCCTCTAGATTCAAAACCTATGAGTAGCTTCTGTATCGACACTCCCATTAATCTTTCTCTTGGGGCAATAACTGGCATAGAAACATCCAAGTCACCCATTGGCGACGTTCCAGTGAGCATGACCAATGGCACCATGTGTATTGAGACCGGGGTGGTGGGGGCGGTGGACCTAAGCAAAACAAAGCCGGTTCAAACTGTAGTCACTCTTGAGGAGTCGACCTCCGAGGTCCTCACCACTGTTATTGAGGATGACTCACAGCCTGTGGATCTTACAGGGGGACGACGAGATGTCTGCTGCGACATGGTCTACAAACTTCCTTTCGCAGGAATATGCACGACACCGCAACCAGCCCCTGCCCTTCCAGAGGACCGGTTCGGATACCGAGATGATCATTACCAATACAATCGCTCAGGACCTGCCAGCAGCAAGGCTTTTTGTGGCATGAAGCCCTCGATGTCTGATACCAACTTATCCGAGGCAGGACTGTTCTTCTATAAAAGCAAAAATAGTTATGACTATCATAATGGGCCAATGGAGGGAGCTGTGGACTTGTCATCTGGAAAAATGTCCACAGGTCAGTATGAGGGCATTGCCGATCTGTCAGTGAAATGTCATTTTGACTTACCTCCACTTATACCGGGCTGATGCTTGTTCTTCCTTTTTTGTTCTTTGTTCTTTTTCTTTTTTTGTGTCTTCATTTTTGAAAAGTGTTTGTGTTGATCTTCGAGTCATTTTACGTTTTTTGTCTTGACATATTTTTGTGCACAGACGCATGCGTGTGCCCACAGATGGTTTTGGCATGGCATGGTGCCAAGCTGGAGAGGCTGGACGTTTCTGCATGCGCTCTGGTTTGCTTTCTGACACCTGAATAAGCTTTACTGTCCTGTCTGCCATTGCAGAAATGCCTTGTTTGAAAGAAATAATTTTACACTTATGTCTACAGGTGAAATTATGGACTACTCAAGTAGATCAGCGGAGCGATATGCGAGGATGACTCTTCCTCCATATGCCACCCAACGTCCAGCTGCTGGCACACACTTCAGTGTGAATAGTGTCTTGAAATGTTCGAATGGAGTAGTGTACTCCTCCGTCGCGGCACCTGTTCCTTCTACATATGCAATCACGACCCAGCCAGTCTCCATATTTAGTACAGCATATAAAGATTTCTCAGGAATGCATTCCAGTGGTGATCAGCGTCTTTCACCATCATATAGTTTTTTGACCACGCCCACGATGGGAGATGGAGGTGTTCCTATGGAAACCGGCAAGGAGACTCTCCCTTCAGCATTCCCTGCAGTCATTCCTATGGTAACGGGGGTCCCTGGCGCATACATTGACGCCCCACTGGAGACGGTAGCAGCACCAACACAACCTTTCAGTGCTCCAGTTCTTCAGGGGTCGGACGGCAGCCAGGAGCAGCAGTTCCAGAAGGAGCGTGAGCTTCTTGAGCTGGAAAAGATGAAGCAGCTTCGTCAGGCGGAGGAGCTCGAGTGGGAACGGCAGGAGATGCAGATGTTCCGAGAGCACGAGCAGCTCATCGTCCAGCAGGAACTGGAGAAGCTGCAGACGATGAAGCAGCAGCTCCTCTTCCAGCAGGAGGAGGAGCGCCAGGCACACCTGATGATGCAGCAGGAGACGTACGCCCAGCATCAACTGCAGTTGGAGCAGATACACCAACTCCAGCAGCAGCTCCAGCTGCACTTGCAGGAGCAAAAGATGAGAGAAGTGTACGGCTATGATCCCTCTGAGGGGGTCCCTCCACTCAGCGGTTCCGAGCAGATACCACAGGACATTCAGTACGTAGGGCATGACGACACACAGTTCTGGCCAGTGAAGGATGAGACCACTGCAGCTTCCGTGGTTACTGGGTTAGAGACCCCACAGAACCCGGCCTGGTTTTCAGTTCCCACCCAGGGAGTTGGCCAATATAGACCAATCATGCCAGGAACTGATGTGGCCCTAAAAGAGTCAGATGGACAGGTTCACCTCCAGCTCAGCAACACAATACAGCTTGATGGCCAGAAGACAACAGTAGACAGTGGGGTCCAGGCTGACAGTGAGGATGTAGCGGACAGGGCTTACATTGGGAGGAGAAGGAGGACCAGGAAGAGCGTGGACAGCAGTGTTCAGACAGACGAGGAGGACCAAGATGAGTGGGATGTCCCCAGCAGGAGCCGCCGCCGGGCGCGGTCCGGAGAGAAGGGGAGGCAGTCCTCCAAGCTGTCCAGCATTGCCATCCAGACGGTAGCCGAAATCTCAGTCCAGACAGAACCCTCTGGGTCTCTGAAACGGCCCTCAGTCAGGGCCCACGTTGATACTAAGGTAGAGTTATGCTCCCCAGAAAAATCGCACAGGGGTGGCGGCTTGACTTCGGAGAGGAGGTCTCCCCAGAGAGATAAGAGGAGGCCTGGCCCTTTAGAAATAGGCTACTCCGCTCATCTGAAAGCAGACGGATCCTCTCTGCAGGTAGCACCATCTACTCCCAAGTCTCCTAAGGTGCTGTACTCGCCCGTCTCTCCTCTGTCCCCCAAGACCTCTCTGGAGTATGTCTCTTACGAAAAATCCATTGGAGATTCAAGCCCGCATCATACTTTCAGCTCGGAGTCCTCAAATGCCCCCAACAGCACGCAGCCGCTGGACCTGAACATGTCAAAGCTCACGGCAGACAGGCAGACGGGCTCTAGCTTCCATTTCTCCGACAGCTATTCAGTAAGTGCCGTTTGGCGGGAAGCAATGGATCCTCTATTCAGTGAAATACAAGATGTACTTTTTCATATCTGTATGTATTGCCATTTGCACACTGTCTCTGAATAGTATACATAGGTTTTTATACATTGCCCTTTACCTCCCCCCAACTTCATTTAATTAAATTTAATTTATTTAATTTTGATTTTCATGTGGTCGCTTACAGAGCACGTTAGCCAGCCATTAACCCAGGCTTCCATTTGCGGCTCACCTGCCACGTGCAGTAGCCTGCCTGGCCGTTCATTTTGCAGCCTGTATCTGGATTTTTCACAGTGATGCTGACTGTATGCTAGTGCATTTGAATTTATAAGTTCAAAGCCCACATTTGCATCCCTCAAGGCAGCGTCTGACTGGATACACATCACATCCCACCTTCAGAGGGGTCCAAGTTTACAATTAACCCAGTAATTCATACTGTACTCTGCCACTGACCTGTCTGGAGTAATGTTTATTATTATTATTATTATTATTATTATTAGTAGTAGTAGTAGTAGTAGTAGTAGTAGTACTGTAGTAGTAGTAGTAGTATTGAAAAACTCCCCATTTTAGACCAGTGCTTAACACCAACTGGACTTTTGGATGGAAAA
>JAODKF010000068.1:32220701-32234138 GCA_026779585.1 Mormyrus proboscirostris | reverse complement strand
GTGTGTGTCTGTGTGTGTCTGTGTGTGTGTGTGTGTCTGTGTGTGTGTGTGTCTGTGTGTGTGTGTGTGTGTGTCTGTGTGTGTGTGTGTTTGTCTCTGTGTGTGTGTGTGTGTGTTTGTGTGTGTGTGTCTGTGTTTGTCTGTGTGTGTGTGTTTGTCTGTGTGTGTCTGTGTGTGTGTGTGTGTGTGTGTCTGTGTGTGTGTGTGTCTGTGTGTGTGTGTGTGTATGTCTGTGTGTGTGTGTCTGTGTGTGTGTGGATCAGGGTGCCATTGTAGTGCCACCACCGGCTTTCATCTGCTCTTTTGTCCTGCTCTGTGTGACGTCAGCATTCAGGTTTTATTGTCGCATGTATTCTGAGGAGCACAATGAAATCCTTGTGCCACAGTTGCTAGGTAGAGGACAGATGCATGGGAGAAAGGAGACAATGCAATGGAGGTACTGCTGCTTGTGCCGTCACCCATTCCACACTGTTACGCTTCCACCTGTCAACATCAAAGCATGCCGGGAAGTCATGATGTCCCCTTCCTGTCGGTCCTGTGGGAATCCGTAGCTTTAAGTGTTGCTGTGGACGTGGCATGGATGCCACGGTAACAGCAGGCAGCCAGCGAGTCATGTGACCTTCTCTTATTTCCTGATATCCAGAGGTGCTTGCGAGGCATAGGTTCAGGGCTCCCCCATCATGGAAAAACATGACCCCCCCCCTCCCCGAGGGAAATAAACCGTGCTGAGTAACTGTAAAACTGTGACATGTCATGCCACAGGTGCTGATCACAACATTATTATTATTGGTTGTCCGGTGTCCATGGCGTAGGAACTTGTCATATCAGGATAGTAAATGAATTAGCTGGCTTGCCGCATGTGTAATTAAATTGTCATAATTGCTGTAATTGTAAGTACTTACTGTGAAACACATAGTTAAATATGTAATTTAATTGTCATAACTGGAGTGAAATACAATGCATGCTCTCCGAGTTCCATGTGAGTGTCTAGTGCTGGAAAAAAAGCGTCGACATTTAAACAGAAACAAGTCCCTCATTACGGTTAGACTTCACCTGTGACCTGGGGTCTGCGTGGACCCCACGCCTGACAGGACCTTGGTTCTCCCTGATGGAGTCTGTGCGCATGGCACTCTGGGGGGGGCATGTCCCTCCCCAAGCAGCCTGCGGACGTTCGTGGTCTGACGTCCGGAGCTACCCTGCACACCAGCCCAGCCACACAGGTACACAGCGGTACCCGAGTCCAGAACATCAGACTCTCCGTCCTTCATGTCAACTGATCTCTTTAATGTCGGGATATCTGTGCCAGTGAGGGTGACATATATCTGAAGAGGAAACTGTTCTCCGAAATACAGACCCACCACACTTTATATTACCGTGCAAAGTTCCTCAGTTTATAGACAGAAAGTTTCCTTCTATGTGCAAATGATCCCAAAATTGAGTCTTACTTACTAGTGAATGAAATGTGTCCTGCTGTTTTTATTTCTTTAAGTAATAACATCATGTGTGACAGGTACGTTTCAATAAGTCCAGCTGTCCAACCACCAAGCTTTCCAGTTAGCAACTCCTGTTTCTCTACAGTGACGGTTGAAATTAGGTTTGACTGTGAGCGTGATTATCACATACGGTCAGTCACCAGCATGATGTGACATCATCGTCTGACCTTATAGGGCCTGATAGTTCCGGCATTTTCTGGGACATTTCTGTTGTCTCCATCTAGCTCTAGTATGGAAGAATAAGTGGTCTGCTATCTAAGCACATGTGTTTTCTTTTGTACCCGGGTACGTACTGCCTCGTTCAGTCTCGTCCAAAGATCTTTGCTCCTCTAAAGTGGTTGGAGTTTGAAATGGAATTGAGGCATTACCTGCTGAGGTCAGTGTTGACGTCTTTCCCTTTTGATCACCAGTACCCCGTAACATTCTCCTCTTCTTAAAGGGCACCTTTCATCCCTGTTATTTCTGACCCCAGACGACGTGGACTACATGAACATCCAAAGAGCCCCGCCAGCTTATCCATCCCCTTTAACCAAGCAAGCATATGGTTATTTAATCAAGTGCCACGTTCGGTGCACGGACTGCCCGTCTCTGTCTATGCTGCTGGCTTTCAGCCTCACTCGTGTCACCAAGGAGTCACCAGGCACATTTTCTTCAACACAATGTGTCATGAATTTGAACTGGTGGATTGCAGGAAAAGTGAGTGCCTGAGCCAATCTGGGCTCTCAGTGAAAAGACCTGCTACCAGATTCAGAGATAATCACTGTAATCTGACTGTGAAATGGCAAAGGAAAAGAAAGAGCTCTGCCGGGGTCTCTGTGTGGGACTCTGCAGGAGACTGTGCTGGCGACTCTGCGGGAAACTCTGTGGGGGGACTCTGGATATCAGTTAGGCTTTGCATCACAGGAGACTGAAAACAGCCTCTTGTAGACTGTGGGCAACTCATCTCATACAGCAAAGGTTTTCTTGGTTGTCTGGGACTTGCGTGTGACTCGTGATAGATGTGTTCAATATCCAAAGCAGAGGAAGGCCTGCTTTGAATGTTGGTACACACTGCCTCTGATGGAGGCCTTCTATGGCTGTGCTGAGTATCTCCTACATTTGTAAGGGCTGCTTGGTACACACTGCCTCTGATGGAGGCCTTCCGTGGTTGTTCTGAGCATCTCCTACATAAGGAAGGCCTGCTTTGAATGCTGGTACCCACTGCCTCTGATGGGGGCCTTCTGTGGCTGTCCTGACTGCTGAATCAGTATTCTAATTTTATTTTATTCAGATGAAGTAAGATTTTTCCTTGTCATTAAAACAATAGCACATCGTAAATGCGAAGATACCCCTAATCACATATGTGCTGTCATTTCTGTTGCATTTGAAATTTGTGTGTTTCACTTTTACCAGAATCTGTGACTCATTAATTCTGATGTTTAACATGTTCACAAGCTTAACAGGGAAGTTGACACAGGTCCCTTTAGTCCGCAGTATGGTATATAATTATGATATCGGTATGTTTTATTATGGTCATACATCCTCCTCATCTCAGGTGGTGTAAACCTTCCCAAGGTCCCACTTAATGACCTCTAGGTCCTTCAGTTCTTTTCTTGTTTGCATTTATGCTGCTTTTGTCCAAAGTGATGTAAGAAATCATGCATCACAAGTGTGTAGAACCTTTGGGCCATCCACCTGTGATTCATTTGGAAAAGGGAGGAGCCTCTTCCCTGTGAGACTTTGCTGTTGGAGAAACTGGCACATGTTAGCTAAGAAACGCCCTCAGGGTCGCCGCTGGAGTCGTTAGCTTGGCACACCCATAGAAGAGGCCAGCCAAGTATCTGCCATTGTTCCTGCCGAGGTCTCTCTCTCATCCTTCATATTTCATCCATTGCTCTGCAGTGATTCTCCGTTTCTCCAAGCTATGGGTCCGTGCCGGATATCCACTGGTGCTGTTGTGAGGAGAGAGATGGTTGCTAGGTAACAGATGAAAAGCAAATCCAATGGCAGCTGAGCTGGGAGACTGCACCTGGTTGCCCATGTGCCATGCACCCACCAATGTTCATGCCATCAAGAAGCCTCTGATCAGCCACACTCCTGTTCAACCACACCTCTGTTCAGCCACACCCCTGTTTAGACACACCTTCTGTACAGCCACACCCCTCTTCAGCCACACCTCTGATCAGCCACACCCATATTCAACCACACCCCTATCCGGCCACACCCTCTGTCCAGCCACACCTCTGATCAGGCACACCCTCTGTTCAACCACACCCCTGTTTAGCCACACCCCTGTTCAGCCACACCTTTGTTTAGCCACACCTTCTGTACAGCCACACCCCTGTTCAGCCAAACCTCTGATCAGCCACACCCCTGTTCAACTACACCTCTGATCAGCCACACCCCTGTACAGCCACACCTCTGTACAACCACACTCCTGATCAGCCACACCATCTGTTCAGCCACACTCCTGTTCAGCCAAACCTCTGATCAGCCACACCCCTGTTTAACCACACCCCAGATCAGCCATACCTTATGTTCCGCCACACCCCTGATCAGCCACACCCTTTGTTCAGCAACACCCCTGATCAGCCACACCATTTGATCAGCCATACCTCTGATCAGCCACACCCCTGTTCAGCCACATCTTCTTTGCAGCCACACCCCTATCCGGCCACACCTCCGATCAGCCACACCCTCTGTCCACCCACACCTCTGATCAGCCACACCCTCTGTTCAGCCGCACCCCCGTTCAGCTGAATTCACACGTACCCATTTAATTTTCAGTGGTATACCACCCAGGGTGTCCCCTGCCCTATGCATTGTGCTGAACTGGGAGGGCGTACCCTCCTTTGTAGACTGACACAGAACACCAGTTCTATATTGTATATCATCTATGTTATAGGTTCTCCACTGGGTTCTGGGTTGTTATGCTTAATTGTTTAAATTAGCTGCAGCTGACTTGCGGATGGGAGGTTTTGGGCTCTATCTTGCAGTGCTGGTGCTGGTCACTGGGTTTGACTCCTGGTTTGGGTTGCAGATTAGACCACTCTCTATTTCTGACTTGGGAAATACCTGTTGTTAGACTAACCATTTTTTCCGTCTTTGCCTCTGATCTGTGATGCTTATGCGCAGACGCTGATTATCATGCCTGTTTCTCTGTGATGCTTATGCGCAGACGCTGATTACCATGCCTGTTTCTCTGTGATGCTTATGCGCAGACGCTGATTACCATGCCTGTTTCTCTGTGATGCTTATGCGCAGACGCTGATTATCATGCCTGTTTCTCTGTGATGCTTATGAGCAGACGCTGATTATCATGCCTGTTTCTCTGTACTCTGGCTTCAAATTCTTCATTCTTATTAATCCAATTTTACTTTGCGAACTTTCCACTTATTTGCCACATCATACTAGCCAATAGTGATAATCTATATCCCATATTTTTATGGCTTAAAAAATTGATCTAGCAATATTTATATCTGAGATAAGTCACATTGGTGCTTGTTGCAATGTATAAATGCATGTTTTAGCTTTGTTTCCGGAATGAAGAGCTGGGGCATTTGACCAGAAAAGATGCTGAACTCAAACCTGCCCTTATCCTGCTCGAGGGTCTTTCGTTAATGGGCTGGCTCATCTAATCTCCCTTTGTATGGTTCATGTTAGAGGAAAATTACTGAAACATAATGTAACCCTCTTTGTCACAGAATATGAAATGAGTATTGTTGTGCTGTCACAATCCTTCATTTCACATCTGCTGGATTCCACCTGCTTCTCAGTACAAGCTGAGCTCATGCGGCCTGTTTGATTTTCCCAGAAACTCCACCCCCCCCGAAAATGAGCAGGGCGCTAATGACCCGGCTGCAGTGGCAGAGAAGCCAAACACATCGAGCTATAGGAAAGGAAACGGCTTCCAGGCATCACAATGCTGACTCACACTGAATTTGCTAGACATTCAATCATCATTTATTTTTCTTTAATAATTTTCAGGACATCATGTGAAGCAATGGTTTTGCCTTTTCCTTACAACAGAGCAGCAATACAAAGTTTTATTACTGCTGTTATAGTAGTGTTATTACACTATAACTGTGATTACAGGCCAAGTGATGCAGGTGACCAGCGACCAATGCCATTTTAAATGGTACAAGGCACCAGCTGGGGTATAATCGATACTTTATTGATCCCCATGGGGAAATTGTGTTTACGCCTCCCTCAACTTGCTCTATGTTTTAGAGTAAGTTGTCCGCAAAGGGCAGCCACCCGTAGCGGCGCCCAGCTAGCTGGGGGTTAACGGCCTTGTTCAAGGACCTGCAGACGTGCTGAGACTGGGTTTGAACCAGCCACCTTGTGATATTCTACTATATACTTGATCCAGACATCAGACCAGGGGTAAACAGCCCTGATCCTGGATTGCCACTATCCAGTCACGTGTCTATCCTACCTTCTGAGATCAGGTGTGGTTCATCAGAGGCCAGGTGGGATGGAAAACATGCAGCTTACAGCTACTTTAGGATAAGGCTTATCTACCCCTGCATCAGATACTGCTGATCAATATCTGGAGTGTTTACCTCTTCACCTCTTCAGATATCATTAAATGCAATGGATTCAGCATGAGCAGGAACTATATATTTTTCATATTTCAAATTCATGTGATAACTGCTGAACATATACACTGAATTTGTATTTAAGATTTACAACTGTTCTGGATTACCCAGAACAAGTGGGGCCCAGTTTTAGGGCTCTATGTAAAGCATGCTTAGGGTAATACTCTCATGTCCATGGCAGAACCGGCGGAACTGCAGCCAGTCTATTAGATAAAATTACTGAAGCTGGTTACATTGCATTATGAACCGCAGGAAAGTTTCCATCATTGATCAAGCCTAAAAATTGCAAAAATGGCTGTAGCCTTAGTGTGAGGGTCACCTGACAGCGATATCCGGGTCACCTGGCGGCGGGTGTTTAACGACTCGTGTGTCAGAGCTGCCATGTTGGCCTTGTGAAAACACAGTTAACCAACATAACCAGATTGGAATGTGAGCGCTTGTTATCCATTTATCTATGTGTTTGTTTGTTTATTTATGTATTTGAAAAGTTGGTTTTGGAAATTGATATTGAGAAAACAAATGTTTTTTTTACTTTCAATTTTATTTAGAAAAACGAATGAACAAATGATGCACGGATTGTTGGGATATAGAGTGATACTTTTATTAATAATTTTTAAACTATATTTATACACACACATACACACACACACACACACACACACACCATTAAGGGTCTGAGGGTGATTATAAATGAGTGAACTATTATTTGACTACTATGACAACAAAGTAGACACAAACACAAAGACAAATGCACACTTTCAAAAACTAAAATCCGATGTACTATAAAAAGCATGTTTGGTAAGGCATCCTACTTTTTATCTGCTGAACTACTCAAGACTGCCAACAGTTAGGCTTGCTCCTGATCCAGCCCCGCATTTGCCGACAGTTAAGCCTGCCCCTGCTCTGGCCCCACAGTTGGCGACAGTTAAGCCTGCTCCTGCTCTGCAGTTGACGACAGTTAAGCCTGCTCCTGTTCCACAGTTGGCAACAGTTCAGCTTGCCCTTGCTCCGGCCTCGCAGTTGGCGACAGTTAAGCCCGCTCCTGCTCTGCAGTTGGCGACAGTTAAGCCTGCTCCTGCTCCCCAGTTAGCGACAGTTCAGCCTGCCCCTGCTACGCAGTAGGCGAAAGTTAAGCCTGCTCCTGCTCCGCAGTTGGCGACAGTTAAGCCTGCCCCTTCTCCTGCTCCGCAGTTGGCGACAGTTAAGCCTGCCCCTGCTACGCAGTAGGCGAAAGTTAAGCCTGCTCCTGCTCCGCAGTTGGCGACAGTTCAGCCTGCCCCTGCTACGCAGTAGGCGAAAGTTAAGCCTGCTCCTGCTCCGCAGTTGGCGACAGTTAAGCCTGCCCCTTCTCCTGCTCCGCAGTTGGCGACAGTTAAGCCTGCCCCTGCTTGCCCGCCTATTGCCTATTCTGGCTGCCCATCTGGTATTCCGTCCTGTCCTGCCGGGCACTGTCCTGACTGACTTGGGGGGGTTTGTCCCTGCAGTCCTAGTGTGCTGATTGTCCCTTGTTTCCTATGCTGTACAGTGTCCCCATGTTGCTGATTCTCATCCCGTGAAGCTGCTTGTCTGGTGTTTGATACTGCCTTTGTTTTACCCAGTCATTGCCCCAGAATCTGCCGTTTCTCTGGGTTCCCGTTCCGGCCTGTCCCTTGTGGCTAGAGGGCATGCATGTGGGGAGGGGGGCACACTGTCCCTTGTGGCTAGAGGTCATGCATGTGGGGAGGGGGGCACACTGTCCCTTGTGGCTAGAGGTCATGCATGTGGGGAGGGGGGCACACTGTCCTGCCCTTCCCACTGCGTTTACTCAGTCCTCCATGCCTGCTACTCATTAGTCTCACCTCTTGTTCCTGCCCTCATGTTTCATCACTCTCAGCTGTTTCTTGTGTTTTCTTGATTAGTTACTATGTTAGTGCCTCCCAGTCTTGTACTCCCCAGTCCCGTCATTGTTGCTTGTATGCGCGTCAGTATTCACCATAATAAAGTCTCCTATAGGGGTTTACTCGTACAAAACTGCATTTTGGGTCGTCCTCTCCCTGCTCAGCATGGCATTCCGGGGCCTGATATAAGAAGCGTAAGCCATCGATGAGCCTTGATTCATCGAATAGACCTATAATAATCCAGTGAACTGGCCATGACCTACATGTAGCCTTCAGTGGGGGAACAGCTGTACACTGGGCCCTGGGGCAAAAATGGACCATTCAGTCACACCTAGGGCCTTCCTACCCAAATCGCAGCAATCGCAAATGATGAAATTAAGTAGCCTTCAAACGCCATACCCATCATGCACTGCAGTAGTTAGCAAATTCCACAAACAAGCTTTTTTTTTGTTTATCTGCCTTGACAACAGTTTGTTTACAACACATTACAAACTTACATTTCAAAATTGTTTCAGGTATTGTACCAAATACTTTTTGTGTTGACTCCCATCATAATGAGATACACATAAAAATGAGAGATATAAATGTAGCATGCTCCTGAAGCTATGTAACATCTGTGATACCACTACTGTAAAAGAGGACAGTGTTTTACGTCGATTTAACATTAGCTGGCAGGGAGAGGGGGGGGCTCGACATCGCTGGAGGGCCCGGGGTTTTGGCGCAGCTGGCCTGGTTGTCCCGCCTACCAGTCGCCCTTGTTAGCCTTTGAATAAATCATACGCCATCTAAAGAGAAATCAGGAAACACAGTAGAATAAAATCTTTACTGTTACACTCAGCTATAGGATGCGTGAGTCACTAATCGCCATCTCATTGGCACAGTGCCGGAGACAGTAATAAATGAAATTTACAATTTCAATTTTCTTTCAAAATGATTCGTTAGTGAAATTAAAAATGCTTTTTTAAAAATGCTGTGTGTGCAGAGACAGAGCGCCGGTGAACTTCACGCGGTACTCCGGCTCATGGTCCGCGCGGGCGGGCGCAGGCTGCTGGCTCACGGTGCGTCCCTCTCCCTTGTAAGGAAGGCGGCTGCCGATTACTGGGGGCGGAGAAGCGCTCCGTCACAGGCGGAGCCCCCCAGACTTTAAACGGCCGGGGGAGGGAGGGAGGAAGGGCGGAGGAGGGATTACGGCGCAGCTCGGCGCTTCTCCGCAGATCCCGACATTTAGCCGAGCGTTAAGACAGAGCAGCCTAAAACACAGAGACCCGGAGCCTATTGGCCGGCAGCCCTTGGAGGAGCCAGTGGAGGAGCCCGGAGCGCGATCCCGCCGCCGAGGAGGAGCCACCAAACCATGGAGCCGCTCCGGACACCTGCGGCGCTGCTGCTGCTTTTCTTGTTCTCCGCCTCTGTCCTGTCTGTGAACTTCCCCCAGCAGCCTGTGTAAGTGATGCCGGCCGAGTGTGGCTTAACCAGCCCGGTTTGGGATGGAGGTTATAATGACGGCCGCTCAGGCTCCTGTTTGTGGGCTTTAAATCACGCAGTGTATGCATGGTTACATCACACGTGCATACTTGTTTAAATCACTTAAGCATCTCACGCGTATGTATGTATGTTGCACTACCGGCTTACAGTTGCCGTTTTCGTTGTGCTGCAAAAGTTGCTCCAACTCAAAGATCTAATGAAGTTCATATGAAAGAAACCTCTGAAGTTTTATTTATTATATTTATTTATTATATAATATAGGCACACGGTGTGAGTGAATCAAACTCACCAAATGGTATCCAGATCGTATGGCACCTGCATGTTCTGTCAGATTGTTTTCATTATTAACCTTAAATACATTCCTCAGTGCGCTCCTTGAAAGACTCCGTCTAATTTAAGGCGTATTTATTAAAATAGAAACATGGACGTCGGTCTGATCTGAATCATGCTGTTGGTAGCAGAATTATATATATATCTGTTATATACTGGACTGTTTCAGACAGGATTGTGCTGTATTCCGTCTAAAACGACTTACACTGTACTGAGAAGTGTAACATATTTAATGTTACTTATACAGGAGCAATGTCAGTTCTGGATCAGGGAAAGCACCTGCTGCTGTTATTTAAATAAATAATATGTATTTATACATACACGGGTGTAAAGACCCCCACCGCATTTGCCACACCCACTACTCACGTCCTGATCCTTAATGCAGAATGATTGAAATTGTTTAAAAGGTTTGTTTGTCCAATTAAAACATTAAATAATTGTTTGAAAAGTTGTTTTCAAAAAAGTCACATTGTGTATTGTGGGTAAAGCAGGCACCCAGAGATAGCTTAAGTAGTGGGGTCATTATGACCTAATGTGAAGTGAAGTTGTCACATGTGATACTTGGGCCCCAGACTAAGGCTGTCGGGCCCCTGGGTTCTGGTGGGGGCCCCAGGGGGTCTGGTGGGTGCTGGCCTCTTTCAGTCCTGAATATAAGATCTTTTATATGGGGACTTCATACTGGAGTGACGGGAACACAGGAGAAGCTTATTCCTCTGTTATGTGTTATGTGTAGCGAATGATGACAGTATGGGGCTGTAAGTGACCAGCAGCTGGCAAAAGCTGCCTGAGTGTGATTCCGTGTGTGTGCTGCACCTTCCTGCTCTTCTGGAGGTCTGTGTGTCGGGGTGAGTGTCTGTGTGAGAGTCATGTATATATTACGTTGTCCCCATAACTTAAAAACTTGTTATTTTGATGTTATGGGGACCTTTTTTTGATCCCCACAAGGCGGAACTCAATTTTATAAAAATCTGCAATCAGAAAATTTTGAAATGCCAAAAGTCCTTGTATTTTGTTTGATTACTCGCAGTTAATGTTAGGGCTGGATAACGTTAAAGTTCTCATTGTTGGGATTAGGGTTATATGTCCATAGAAATGAATGGAGAGTCCCCACATATGAATACAGATATGTGTGTCTGTGTATGTGAGGTAGAGATCATGTGATCACGTGTGTGTGAGTGCCCCCCCATCACAGGGGCGCTGGTGGGCACCGCTTCAGACTGCGTATGTTCACAGAAGTCATTCAGTCGATTCCTGTGCTCTTTCATCTTTCATTGTCTAACACCTAACTATTTTTTGGAACAGAAAATCTAAGCAATATGTAACACACATCTGGTGCATGCTTTAAACATTCGCATTTAAAACATATTCTCTTAACCCTTAAATTAATTTAATTGTGTCTGTGTTTCAGAACTGTGCTAACCAGAATGCCTTGTGGGAAGCCCTTGTCGAGCAGGTCATGTGATGCTGTCTGGAGGGAGGTCTCTTGTTATAAGTGACTGGTAGCCAGCTGGCGGAAGGAGACGCTGATGTAGTGGCCAGTTGTGGAAGCACTAGTTGACCGAATCCTGTGTTCTAAGTGGAACAGACCTTGCAGCTCTTTAATGACATAAATAACCTAGATTCACACTGTATCCTAAGTGTTTCACCCAGTCAGTCGACAACCAAATCATTCTGCGCAGGCATGTGTGTGTGTGTGTGTGGAGATTCTGCATAGGTGTGTGTGTGTGGAGAGTGCACAGGCATGAGTGTGTGTGGAGATTCTGCACAGGCGTGTGTGTGTGTGTGTGTGTGTGTGGATTCTTTGCAGGTGTGTGTGTGTGTGGAGATTCTGTGTTTATCTGTGTCCATTTGTGTGTCCACGGGTGTCTCTTTTTATCCGTCTGTCTGTCTGTGTTTATCTCTGTGTTCGTCCGTCTGTCTGTCTGAGTTTATCTCTGTGTATGTCCGTCTGTCTGTCTGTGTTTATCTCTGTGTATGTCCGTCTGTCTGTCTGTGTTTATCTCTGTGTGTTTCCGTCTGTCTGTCTGTGTTTATCTCTGTGTGTGTCCGTCTGTCTGTCTGTGTTTATCTCTGTGTGTGTCCGTCTGTCTGTCTGTGTTTATCTCTGTGTTCGTCCATCTGTCTGTCTGTGTTTATCTCTGTGTGTGTCCATCTGTCTGTCTGTCTGTGTTTATCTCTGTGTGTGTTTATCTCTGTCTGTGTCAGTCTGTCTGTCTGCTGTAGTTTTTATGGATTTTGCCTCTGACTGTGCTGCACTCACAGTTTATCTTCTGATGGGTCCAGTACTGGGACATTGGGGGAGGGGGGGCGTAATTCCCATTGCAGAGTAGCCATTGGGGAGATATTCCTGTACGGCCTGTGTGGGCTTGGCATGTGGGGTCAGGCTGGCTGGCATGTGCCCCCCCGGCATGGCAGGTGTGGGGGCTGCTATATATAGCCAAGAGGCAGGCGTTCTCTGGCTGGGGTCCTACCCACCCCCATTCCAGCTCAGCAATCCTTACATATGGGTGACTGCCCCCCCCCCCCCATCTATTCCTCACACATCCACAACCAGTATTTTTATTTCACTTAGCATGTAGCATGTGAAAATTCACCCTCCACCTCCATCGCGTTTCTCCTGAGTCCAAAAGACTTATGGGGATGAAATCCGCACAGGGTTAATTGCTGGATGGAGTGTTTGTTTGTTTATATCCGTGTAGGAAACGGCACATCCATCTGGGTGCTCTCCAGCGTAGAACCAAGGGCAGCTTCACAACGGCCTGTCTTTTTTGGGAGATTGTAAAGTATGTTATATTCTGTCCAATAATGGCCTAGTATAACAACAACATAACATAACCTCATCATAATAAGAGGATATAGCAGCTCACTGATTGTGAGGCAGATATAAGGTGCTGGGTTTGTTTTAGTGTGCAAGAGTAGATGCTGACTCAAACCATTATCCTGAGAACTGTGTTAAGGCAGAGAGAGGGGTGCACCTTTAAAGAGGTAGAAAGATGGGGGCTCCTTTAAAGAAGCAGGGAGAAGAGGGGCACTCTTTTAAAGTGGCAGAGCGAGAGGGGTGGTCCTTTAAAGAGGCAGAGAGACATGGGCACTCCTTTAAGGAGGCAGAGAGAGATGGGCGCTCCTTGAAAGAGGCAGAGAGAGAGATGGGCGCTTTTTTAAGGAGGCAGAGAGAGATGGGTGCTCCTTTAAGGAGGCAGAGGGAGATGGATGCTCCTTTAAGAGGCAGAGAGAGATGTGCGCTTTTTTAAGGAGGCAGAGAGCGATGGATGCTCCTTTAAAGAGGCAGAGAGAGATGTGCGCTTTTTTAAGGAGGCAGAGAAAGGACGTGGCTTTAAAAAGCACACACCCGCAAATGGATGTACATGTACAGATGATTTGTTAATGACATAATGGCTGCCACCTGAAATCTACTTTAGGCACATTAGTCTCACTGGAGCATCTTCTCAGGCTTTGTAAGGAGTCACTCATTCAGATATTGGTCCCGTGAATCCAACTAATGCACTAGAAAGACACCAAACTTTTTTTTTAAGGGCCTCGTCACTTGGAGGAATCTGTGCATTTACGCGTCCCGGGGGAGGGGGTTTAGGTCGTTTTTGTCGTGTATTTGTAGATCTTTATGTTTTCTCTGCGCAATAACTTGGGTCTGGGGGTTCACTGAGAACTGTAAAATAG
>JAODKF010000068.1:32176498-32194676 GCA_026779585.1 Mormyrus proboscirostris | reverse complement strand
TCCCTCACCACACCCCCACAGACCCCCACTGATCCCTCACCACACCCCACAGACCCCCACTGATCCCTCACCACACCCCCACAGGCTCCCATTGGCTCGTCGGTGTCACATCACCAAGATTCCTCTTTCTCTTTGGGTTTTCCAGCCACCATTGTGCTGAACGAGCTGAACTGGACGGAAGCCCTGGACGACGTCTTCCGGAAGAACCGGGAGGAGGACCCCACACTGCTCTGGCAGGTTTTCGGCAGTGCCACTGGCCTGGCACGCTTCTACCCAGGTGAGGTGATCTGGCATGACCCCTCACCTTAGGGAGATACATGCAGTTTGTACAGGCACATTGGAATGTGTCATTTCTCACCTGGCTTTGGGAAATACTGCTGTTAATTTATTCTGAGATGTCACATGACTACTAGTCATCATCATGTAAGCACACAGGTTATTCTGGCAGCCTGGTATCAGTTTTATATTACTGTGCACTAAATTTCCTCGACTTTCTAAATACGTTTTTCTAAATACTTTTTTCCTCATAAGTAAACAATCTTCTTTTCAGCACAATTTTTCTTGGTTTTCACCATGCAAGTGTCTGTTCGCAGTTTCTATGGTAACTTCCCTGTTATGCACAAGGAACTCACAGGATACACTATTACATCCCTTGGGTCTTTAGCGACCTGACACTGTGTGTGTGTGTGTGTGTGTGTGTGTGTGTGTGTGTGTGTGTGTGTGTGTATAATACATGTGTTCATGTGACGTCCCAGGTGGTCACCCCTCCAGGCACAGGCCCTGCATGAACTGCGTGATTTCTAGTGTCATGAAATGAATACACAACTGTAGTTTTGGTTTGTCAAAGCAGATCAGTTCACAATTTGCTCGATTTACATTTTGTGTGGTGCATAAATGTTCGGGAAGGGACCCAGCTGGGGGTCAGTGGAAGGGAACCCCAGTCAACAGCAAAGTCTTTCTATTTGCAGCATCTCCATGGATAGAAACCGACGAAACACCCGGCAAGATCGACCTGTATGACGTCCGCCGGAGGCCATGGTGAGGGAGCCCCACCTGTCCAGATTGCCGGCCTCCTGTTTTTTCATCCTAACAACTACTCACTGGATTTCCTCTGCTACTCGTGAAGCTATTTTTAAATGTAGGGTAGACATTTGTACAGAAGCATCCATAGTGATTTTTGCTTTAGTTTATAAAAACAAAGACCTGAGAAACATGGGATTGCATAATAGAATTTGTGCATGTAGCAAAAGTGTAACAGGCCCTGCTTCTTGATGGTTACTTCCATGGGCTTATGCAAAGCTGACCCTGCCCTGCAGACATCTCTCTTCTGTAAATTTTTCTGTTCTGCATACCCCTCTGTCCTGCAGACCTCCCAGTCCTGTAGGTCTCTCTGCCCTGCAGACCAACCTGTCCTATAGACCTTTCCGCTCTGTAGACCTTCCTGTTCCCGGTCATATAGACCTCTCCCTCTGCTCTGTATACCTACCTGTCCTGCAGCCCCCTTGCTGTTCAGACCTCCTTGCTCTGCAGACCTCTCTGCTCTGCCTATTTTTTCTGCCACGTAGACCTACCTCCTTGTTCTATTAACCTCCCTGCTTTGTAGACTTCCATGCCCTGTCCCGCTGTCCTGCAGACCTCCTTGCTCTCTTATTCTCTCTGCCCAAGCTTGTGTAGTTTATCAGATGTAAGCTGCATCTGCCATCCTGGCTGACCAGGTTTTATTTTCCCTTTTCTAAGGTACATACAGGGTGCAGCCTCCCCAAAGGACATGCTGATTCTCGTAGACGCGTAAGTGACATACCTGAGACCAGGGATGATCAAAATTAGTCTTCAGTCAAGCCATATGGTTTATTAACAAGAGCCTGTCAGCTGAGCCCTACAGGATATCTTAATTCAGCATAACGTAACTCAGATACATAGGCACACGTAGGCCTGTATGTTAACAATATATCAACATATTGTTTGAAAATACCAGAAAAATACTGTATACCGTGGTGCAATATAAAAAACACACAAGAAATATAAAGGAACTTCAGCATGAACTGTGAGCTATCTGATTTTAAAAAGCACATAATAGGGCACATAGCCTGAATAGACACAGACGTTCATCAGTACCGATGACAGTCCAGTCGGTTTCGGAAAAAGCTCATAATTCATGCTGGACACTCATTTCAGCTGGATACCCAGCTCACCCATAGTTTACATTTCTCCCAGTGACTGTTTCTAGCTCCTCCTAGTGGTCAGGCAGCATAATGCACCAGTCTTCATTTTAAAGTGTTTTTAGTTTGTTCATTTATAAAAAAAATAAATAATAATATCTGTGTGCAGCGAGTGGCCAGGAAAAAAGGAGCGGCGAATGCAGTCGTCTACCCCTTCTTTATACCTCACCTTCTTAATCGGGTCAGCATGACCACCTGAGCACATCGAGTCATGGAAAGGAAACTATTTTCAGCAACGGTGTTTCCACTCAAACTGCACTTGGCAGTACAAGCAGGGAGCCTTAGACACAGCAAAGCCGGCTCTGCGTGTTTGACTGAACCGGGGAAACCGGAACATCTATCCAATGGCAGGGCATGCGAACGTCTCGCAGTCTGGTGTGTAAACATGTGGGTGCAGAGACAGATGGTACATGGCTTACATTTCTGCTGTCCTGTGACCATTTTGGGCAGCTAACAAGAGCAATATATCATATTATATATACTATATTGCTTTGGTTAATGTTGGTTAATGAGCACTGGGCGTTTCCCCTCTCGGCCTCAGTGTAGATGTATGTGTTTCACTACTGGGACATGAGGCAGGATGACCTTCATCCTGTATCCCAACTAAACACTGGACAAAATGGGATCTGTGGCATCTGGCCAAGACCAGATGAGAATGAGAAAAATGAAAATCGATGCCTGGCTCTCGACTAACTATTGGTGAGCTCTGCTTGAGAACCACAGTGGCAGGATTCCACATGCCTTGGTGACAATCTGAAGACCCTTCACATTGCAAGCGCTTGGTATGGCGAAAGAATGCTAAATGATGACGGTAAAGAGTAACAGTGCAGAGAATTTCAGGGAAAGTACCGCATGGAATTCTGTAGTAACGACTCTGTAATAAATAGTATTGCACAGGGGGTTGTACAGAAATATGCAGTATTGCTAAGTGAGTTGTACAGTGACAAAAAGTCTCACAGTAGGTTGTACAGTAATAAACATTATTGCACAGTGGGCTGTACAGTGTTGAATACAATTGCACAGTGGCTTGTACAGTAATAAATAGTATTGCGCAGTGGTTATTGCGGTTCAGGTCCACTCAGAGCCTGTGCCACTGGCTGACTCATTGTCGAGCTGAATGGCCTCTTATACAGTGCAGTGCTCCGTGGAGCAGTCTGACTTTGCCTGAAGCCCTGGATGTGTTGGGCTGGCTTTAACTTTTTTAGGATTCTCGAAAGTCTGCAGAGATAAATTAGTGTGTTATGAAGGTTTCTTTCCACGTGTAGCCTAGATGTTGGCTGTGTCCCTCTGTAAATCCCCTGGAGCATCACTCTACTGCAGTGTCTCACATCCCAGCTGGGTCTCTTCCAGGTTAATGGGCCTCTCCTCTAAACTTTACAGCCAGGTCTAGGAATAGCTCACCAGCATCACTCCTGCCATCTTACCGAAGCGCAGTTTGTTTGTCTGTTCTGTTTCTGTATTCTTTATAGTTGGCAGTGAGATGTTCTCAGAATGACTCATATCTCACTCAGTGGAGTATGAAAGCACTTCTGTATGTTTGTCACTTCAGTGAAATTAAATGCCTCCAATTAAGTAATGAAATATTGACAATGACACCAAGAGCCACACAGCCTCACAGATCTGACCGTTATTGTTGTATCTGTATAAAACACATACAATATATAACAGTATATAACCTGTATTCAACTGAGAGATCATATAGGCCTATGTGTGCCGATTTAATGATTACTTGTACATTACTTGTATATATTACCTTTATATACTGTATTTGTAAGAGTACATATCCTGTATATCACTTGTATATTTGAGTATATAACCTGAGACTGACCTGCATATTAGAGTATATAACCTGAGAGTGACCTGGATATTAGGGTATGTAACCTGAGTATGACCTGGATATTTGAGTATATAACCTGAGACTGACCTGCATGTTAGAGTATATAACCTGAGAATGACCTGGATATTAGAGTATATAACCTGAGAATGACTATATGACCTATACATAAAAGTATGTGCTGCCTGGCTTGACACACTTCCTGTCTGAATGACCTTCAACAGGAGTGGCAGTGTGTCTGGTCTGACCCTCAAGCTGATCAGAACCTCGGTCAGCGAGATGCTGGAGACCCTGTCAGATGATGACTACGTCAATGTGGCCTACGTGAGTTTCTCCTTAGCGTGCCGTTACTGTGAGACGTGTTAGTCCAGCGTCCTGGTTTCTCTGTGGGATGCATGAAGTCACATGAAAATTTGCACTTCGGTTGAACTGATGTAATGAAAGGGTCTGTACAATAATATACAATGTATTTTAGTATTACTGTATTTAATGTTGGTAATGTCTCACTGTGTGTAATGTATCATTTGAACTTCACCATATGCATGTGCACTAAAGTCACGCTATGTGTGAGGTGTCATTATCCACAGTCTTGTCTGTCTGCAGTAGGTCTTTTGAAGATATCAAACGGGGATCCAGTATACTTCATTTTTATTGTTATGTCATGATCGGGGCTGTGTAGTTATAGGAGACTTTATTTAAGATTTTGGGAAGTAAGGAACCTAACATAACATTTTCCATGTTATATTAGGGTAAGAACAACAACTTAGGGACTGTTCATCTGGTTCTAACCCTAGTTACGATTGTTACCAAACACTTCAGATAAGATCTGCAGGTTCGGAAGTGTCTGTAATGCAGTCCCTGGACGGAATACACACAATGCAGTTATAAATGAGAATTTAGTCGACTAGGTGAGATCGATCTCTTGTGTAACCAATCAGATTTGGCAGTTTTGCTTAGAGCCTACCCACTGAGTTTAATGCAATCAAATTAATTATTTACATGACATAGTTATTGAATATTGTCACAAATGGCCCTCCATACCACTGGGCAAAAGGGGCCCTTTTGTATCAAAGGGAAGGAGTCCTCGGAAGAGGTCCGGAATTCCATACACGTGAAGGATACCTCCCTGGGGGCCGGATGTTTGTTCTAAAAGGGGAGACGGGTCATTAATAATGATATATGGATCTGATTCAAGTCGTCTGTTTGAAAGTAGAGTTTAATGAAATCACTGCCTTTGTATCTGGTGAGCTGGACTGACATTCCATAATCCGTTAACTGGGAGTCTGCGACACGGGGACCAAATTTCTGTAAGACTAATCCTTCGCCTGTTTGTTCATTTTTAATAATCGAAATATTGGCCAGTTACTTTTCTCCTTTCCTCTGAAATGTGTTATTGTTACTGTGTTAATCAGCTAAATTCTGAAATCCATCCAAGAATCATAAAACTTTTTCTTTAATGAATGTGACACGTCAACATTCTTTTCACTGAAATGCCTTGCTAGTAAATGTAGTTCTCCAGAAGACCCTCTAGGGGGCAGTGGTCCTGCATGCTTTGTGGAGGTTCAGTTAATCCTGTCATCCTTGCGACTCTAGTTTTGCTTCTCGGCAGTGGTTCCGGGTTGTTGTCATGGCCTCTTGCACCAGCATGCTATGAATCAGATGCTCACAGACTCAGGAGGATGTGGGTATCCATGGTTACACCCCATTTCAGTGTTATGTTCACCTGAGAGGCAAACGGACAGCAAGAGCTGACAAAGGCCTTACTAGTAATATGTCAGGATTAAGAGTCTACAATATGCCGGATCTCAGCCAGGGGGTAAAATATCTCATTAGATTCATTAGTTTTTAATTAGCTGATGTTTTTGTATAAAGCATCATAGTTTTTTTGTTTTTTGTTTTTGAGAAACCTGGGTCAGCCAATCAATGAAGCAATTGGGGTTAAGGGCCTTGCTCAGGGGCCAAATGGTGACATCACTCTGGTGACCCTGGAATTTGAACCAACAACCTTCTGATTACAGGCACAGCATCCTAGCACTGCCTGTGAAAGGGAGGTTTGACTTATAACATTCAGATAAGAGATTGACTGGGTCATTGGTCCCCATGAGGTCCCTGTTGATTCATGTTCTTATCGCAGGAGTAGCAACTGCTTGAGTGCCTGGGTGTTTGCACATACACCGTGATGAAGTCGCTTCTGTTGAGATGCTTGTACAAATGAAAAGTTTTGAAGATATACTCCTCTGTGGGGGGAGGCTCAGGAGCCACGAGAACTGTGGGTGGACCCTGGAGATGGGTGTAGTTATAGACATGGTGTGGATGTGGCTGAGGGTATGATGTGGGTGTGGTTATGGGTGTGGTGTGGGTGTGACTGAGGGCTGGGTGTGGGTGTGGTAGTGGTATGATGTGGGTGTGGTTATAGGTGTGGTGTGGGTGTGACTGAGGGCTGGGTGTGGGTGTGGTAGTGGTATGATGTGGGTGTGGTTATAGGTGTGGTATGAATGTGACAGAGGGCAGGGTGTGGCTGGGATATGATGTGGTTATGGGTGTGGTATGAATGTGGCTGAGGGCAGGGTGTGGCTGGGATATGATGTGGCTATAGGTGTGGTGTGGATGTGACTGAGGGCTGGGTGTGGTAGTGGTATGATGTGGGTGTGGTTATAGGTGTGGTATGAATGTGGCAGAGGGCAGGGTGTGGCTGGGATATGATGTGGTTATGGGTGTGGTGTGGATGTGACTGAGGGCTGGGTGTGGGTGTGGCTGGGGTATGATGTGGGTGTGGTTATGGGTGTGTTGTGGGTGTGGCTGAGGGCAGGGTATGGTGTGGGTGTGGCTGGGGTATGATGTGGGTGTGGCTGAGGGCAGCATGTGGCTGGGGTATGATGTGGGTGTGGTTATGGGTGTGGTGTGGGTGTGGCTGAGGGCAGCATGTGGCTGGGGTATGATGTGGGTGTGGTTATGAGTATAACTGGGCATGTGATATGGATGTTGCTCTGGGTTGACACTTGTGACTGAAGAGCTGAAACTTCAACTCTAGACAGAAGGGGTCATGACATCATGCTCCTAATTATGGCCGTTTCCTCAAACTTCACAAAGCTGCTGATACTGTTTTCTGTGTAGGGAAGATGTGCAGAGTCTGTCACCAGCAGGACACATGGCCGCCTGGGCCAGGCCTCCCGGCACTGCGTAACTCCCTTAGTGTGAATTCTGTAATGTATCACAGGAACAGACGTTTGCATGGCTCTGATTTCCTGATCAATGGCAAACAGTCTCCCTCATATGGTATGTGGTTTTTGGATTGTATCTGTCACCAGTGTGAACATCAGCGGTCCTTTGTGACAGTGACAGTGGTTATGTGATAGCTGTAAGATAACCTTAGGTGAAGTCCAGAATTCCACATTGATTGAGATGCTGTTTTGTTATCGTTAAACCGATTTAGCTGAAGTGTTTCACTTGACCCTGAGCTGACTTCCCGGTTTCAGTTCAATAAAGAAGTTACCCATGCTGCCTGCTTCAAGCACCTGGTCCAGGCCAACGTCCGCAACAAGAAGATCCTGAAGGATGCCATCCAGAAGATTGAGGCCAAGGGAACGACAAACTACAAGGAGGGCTTCAAGTATGCCTTCGAGCAGCTTTCAAATGTAATTCCTGCCTTTAAATCTTCGTTATTTTCCCCTTTTGCAGTGAGATACGTTCTGTGTCGTTATGCTGACTGTGACTGTGACTATGACTGTGAGGTTGGTCAGGCAGTAAAGCTCAGTGTCAGAACATCTCAGATCAAACCTGGTGTCTGAGGAAGGAAATGAGGAGATTTTCACACAACTGTGTAGAGCAAGATGGCAAGATGTAGCAGCATATGAAGACTAAGCACATGACTGGGTTATCCAGTCAACATAAGGCTGTCTTGGCTTATTAGGTCACTCGGAAAAACTTGGTGACGGAGACGGTCACATGCCAAACAGCCGGATAGATCAGACAGGTGCATTGTGGTTAAATATCACCATCTGCTGGTTGTAATGTGCATATCACAAATGGCCTATTTCCTTGGCACCAGTCGCCTCTACAGTGTTCAGCTTCACTCTCGTGGCTTTTGTTTCTCCTAGCCGAACGTGACCCGTGCAAATTGCAACAAGGTCATCATGCTCTTCACGGATGGAGGAGAGGAGACAGCTCAGGAGATCTTCGACAAATACAATCGAGACAAGAAGGTGGGTGTAAGTGAGGAGCCGTGGGCAAGAGATGTCAGCTGCAGCCGCATCTGGCTGCCTTTGAAGCCTCCTGACAGCATCTTACATTAAGGCAAGGAGACATTCACAGCAAACTCTACCAATAGTCCGGACGTTTGTTTCAGTCAAGCCCCATTAGGAAATGCTCCTCTTCAAAGTGTAAGCGGATGATGCCACAGAGGCTGGATATACTCATCATTCACATCTGACTATCTATCTGTCTATCTGTCTATATATATCCGTCAAAATAAAAGTTTGTGAATACAGAAGCTGTTTTCTATGACATCAGCCATTCTTTCTGAGTCAGTCAGAGATCAGATACTCTGCAGTCATCTTCTCTTCCTTCATCCAAATCGTGGGTGGAAGGAGACTCTGTTTGTCATGCAGCCCCCTGCTGGTCCGTGTCAGCGGATAACATTATACAGTTGTTTGGGTTTTTTTTTTTAATTCCTGGATTTTCACTATGGTGAAGTATAGAGAGAAGCGGGTGGGGGAGTTCCTCTGAAAGGGGGGTCTGTTTGTCCTCTTGGAGGGGTCAGCAGGGGTCAGCAGGGCTCAGCCTGACAGAGTGATTATTTGGAAGAGCTCTGGATTACACCCCGGTCACAGTGAGATAATGGGCTCCCAAAATTCCTTGCTTATTTTTCAGAATAATTCTGGAAAGTCAGTGATTCCATGACCACCACTTACTAAGATTTTAATCAGCAATAACTGCAGGTTACAAGTGCCCCCTGCAGGTCAATTTTGGTACAGCAGAAATTTAATAATGTTTTCTGTTTTTCCCCAGGTGCGCATTTTCACCTTCTCAGTTGGGCAGCACAACTATGACAAACACCCCATTCAGCGGATGGCCTGTGACAACAAGGGTGAGGGTTCACTGTGACACATGATGCACCTTTAGACCCACAAACCAATCAGACGATTTGTGTAAAAACTAAGCTGTCAGTGTACATCAGCAATTAACATTCTAATTAAACACAAAATCAGTATTTTACATGGGAAGTGGGAAGATATGACAAGGAGATATAACAATGTGATTCTGGTGGTGTAGACTGTGTAGGGAATATCACTCTAAATCATTGCCGTTTGTTTTCTGAAATTACTCTTACGTAATTTGTGTTGCTTTTGCAACATTTTGCACTATAATCTCTGAATTTTTTTTCACATTCCAGGCTACTACTACGAGATCCCTTCCATTGGAGCCATTCGTATCAACACACAGGTGAATCGTTGTTCTTTGTATGATAACATATCACTAGACTGTTCCTGACCTCTGACCTTTGGCCTCTGACTTCTGGTTCCAGGAATACCTGGATGTTTTGGGCCGGCCCATGGTGCTGGCAGATAAGAAGGCCAAGCAGGTCCAGTGGACCAACGTCTACCTGGATGCACTGGTAGGAGAGCTCATCTGGTCCTGAGACAGCAATTAGTGCCTGTTTTTGGTGCAGCTTTGATGAATGAGGTGTAGATTTTGCAGGAGATGGCCATTAGCTGTTCTCTGGAGGAACAGGACGTGTTTTTACGTTAATAGCAGCAGATGAGCAGTCAGGCCAGAGAAGGCCTTTGCCCTGTGTGTCAGTGCTGCGGTCTTACTGGAAGAGGTGCAGGAGCGAGTGACCTGTGGCAGCTGCCCCGTCTGCGGCCGGCAGGGAGCTCGAGCTTGGGATCCAGCCCCTGGGCAGCTGCCAGGGCTCTCTGCAGTTTTGTTCTGATAAACAGCACGTTGGTCTCAGACGTCAGGGTCCAGCATTGGTGGTTGTGCTTTACACAGCGGTAGATGGTCTCCCGGAGGGGCTGCACTTTCCTTATTGCTAAGAAGGTTTCTCCTTTTGTGTGTGACTTTGATATCCTGCTTTGCCAGGAACTGGGCCTGGTCATCACAGGTACGCTGCCAGTCTTCAACAAGACCCTGTCGGGAGACAAAAAGGTATTTCCCAGATATCAGCAGGAACAGAGTTACCAAGCCTGATGTTTGTTCCAACAGAAGATGAAAACTCACAGCAGAACAGCGATGTTTGTTCAGTGAAACTCAATAAAAATAAGCTTGTAAATGCAATTCAACTGTTGAACTTGGAAGTAAAATAAATGAGGTTGAGCACAAATACATATTCCTGTCATTAGTAACATTTCCCAGCTCTCTGGCACAGAGTAGTGCACATAAATCCCTGTGTTGACGTGTAGGTAAATGCGTACGTGCTGTTTAAGCTGAATCTGTGTAGTCACTGGCATATCGTGGCGAGTCTGTGCCCAACTTTGCCTGTGTCTGCCCAAACCAGCAGAACCAGCTGATCCTGGGAGTGATGGCAGTTGACGTCTCCCTTGAAGACATCAAGAGGCTGACCCCACGCTTCACCGTAAGAGCCCCCTTGGTAACACTGGAGGGCTGGTGTGTGACACTTGACAATGGACACGGGGACCGCGTTCAGCCAGTGTGCAAACTGAATAACTGCATGCTTGTGATTCGCACGAAAAGAGAGCAGCATGGTGTATTCGCCTCTGTAGAGAGGCTGGGTGGTGTGTCAGCAGATAGGAAGCCTGGCCGGGGGCTGCGGTGTTTAGTGAGTATTTTAACATCAACGCTCCCTCTCGTTCAGGCACAAGGCGACAGGAAACAGGGATGAGCAAAGCATTAAATGGTCCGCACTCTGCAGCAGCTGCTGTGCAGGGCTTATTCCTCATCCGTGTGCGATTGTGATCTGCTCTCGTCTAGCCACCTAAAGCACTTCCAGATGCGAGGAGGCTTGTTTTCTATGTTCGGAGTCACTGCAGCTAATTCATGGGGAAGTGTCGTGTCTCAGGATCGCTGCCCCCGCCTGGCCCCCGGGGGAGCTGCACCCTCATGATAGCTGCATCACTCACCCTCTCTCTCTCTCTCTCTCTCTCTCTGTCCCACCCCAAGATTGGCCCCAACGGATACTATTTTGCAATCGACCCCAATGGCTATGTGCTGCTGCACCCCAATCTTCAGCCAAAGGTATGTTTTCCTCTTAAACATTCTCCAGACCCTAAAGAGCTTAGCCATCTAGGGGCTTCGGAAAAAGGCCCCGCGTTTGTCTCCAGGGCTCCGGTCAGGACCCCTTATGTTTCTGCAGAGGAGCACTGAACTCCAGAAGGGGATGGGGGGGGGGAGTCGGCTGTTTTCTAACTTCCCAGAGAAGGAGGGGCTTTTCCCGCCGGCAGGCGTGTGTGGTCTGCCAGCTGAGATCAGCTGAGGTCCTGCGGCCTGCGTGGGATTGATGTGCTGTTGCAGTGCAGGATGCTTCAGTCCCTTAAGAAGCTGGTGTGAGATGCGAGGCGTATCCTGCCCGGGAGAAGTGAGAGGCCTATGTGCTGTCATGCCAGTCAGGAAGCTTGCTTCTCCTGCCTCGTGATGCCCTGATATACCCACTGGTGATCAGAAGAGGTCAGAGAAGCTGTTTTGGACCATGATGCTGCCATTATATATGCGTGCTGGCAGCAGGTGAATCTCCTCAGTGTGACATCATGATGTGGATTGGGGGGGCTGGGGGGGGTCCTGCAGAAAGGCCAGGCTGAGGCAACCACGATCTCATGCATGTGGAAGGTGGTGAGGGAATCATAATATGACGTTTGCATGTGTTGTTTATCTAACTCGCCGATGCTGGTCACCTCTCTGGTACTTCATCATTGCATTTCAGCCAGTCATTTGGCGATGGCAGCCCTGATAAGGCACATGCCTGAGTGGGTGAAGTCAGGCTGTGAGCATGGTCCTTTGAGACTGACAGGAAGTGACACAGCAGAGATAATGCAGTGTTTCCTGTGACTGGGGTAATGAGGGTAGGTCAGGTCTGAATCCCCCAGTCGCAGTGCAGCCCGCAGAAAGCCTCACGCAGTGTCTGTGTACTGTGCCCTGATTGTTTTAACACACTGAAACTGAATACACTTGGAAACTTTTAACCTTTCAATTAATTTAGAAGATTTGAGGGCTGCAGACATGATTTATGTTTTGCTGCATGCTTTCATCTGCATCTCCAGCCCTGTATAATTTTCCATTTATTTTTGTAATTTATCTCTCCTGTTAATCGCAGTTCTCAAATGCATGAGGCAGTATTCTGCTGGATAAAGATATTAATGAACTGGGAAATCACTTATACCAAAATAACACAATGAAATAAAGAGAAAATTCACCCCAAATGTATTTTGTTGAGATTTTCCACCTGTCAGGGAATGAACTAACAATGCATTATGTTAGTTCATTTAAAACCTAACATTAGGTTTTAAATGAAAATAAATGAAATAGTTAAACAAAATTATGTACAAGCAGGATAACTTCTGAAGGTTTATTTATTCAGTTTTCTTTCTGAGAAATACTTTAGCCTTTGAACTAGAATGTTGTAGATAATTAATCACTTGCTAAAGTTGCTTTGTGCCCCTATCCTTCCTGGGGTAGATTCCTGGTCCCCCCGTGGCCCTGCAATCAATTGATGGATGGATGGATGGATGGATTGATGGAAATTAATTCCCTGTGTCCCTGTTTACTGCTTCTAAACCCCCACCCTTTCCTATCCTGTGGCCCAGAGCCTGTGTGTGTGTACACACCGTATCTTTGCCTTGTCTACGCTGCACGTGAACATTGTCTGGCTTGCACCTTGCCCACAGCCCATCTTGCACCCTATGATGCGAGCACCCCCTCCCCCCCTGCTTCCTGATGACCACTGCCCACTCAGACAGCCTGTGCAACCCCCCCGCCTGAAATGAATTACAGCACGGAGACAGGCTGTCAATGAGCCTGGCCGGCTTTTCTGAGAACAGGTCGGAGGTGGGGGTCACGCCCCAGGACATGCCGGGCTGTTAATAAGGGCCAGATGCAGACAGGCATCCCCTGACTCTTTGGCTGGCGGCGGGTTCGAGCCATGACTCACTGGGCAGCACTGAGATCAACAGGAAGTTGTCAGACCAGGGAACAATGCAATACGAACTCTTCCACAGTGAAGCCAAGCATATTATAATGTAATGTATTACAGTATAATCAAAAACAACAAATAACTATATCATACCTGTTTCTATGAAGATAGTACGCTTCCTCAATAGCCTTAAAAAGTACATTTTCAGTTCCTCCCATGTCAGTAAGACATTTAAGTATCAGTGTCATGTATGCATTCTGCTGGTTCCTGTCTCAGTTGTGTCTATGTTTACCTGTTGGGAGTGGGTTGCCGGTTATCTAGACCCGAAAGCTTCTGGTAGTCACGTTAATGCACATGGATCTGTTGCCGTTTGTGTCTCCCCAGAACCTGAAATTCCAGGAACCTGTTACGTTGGATTTTCTGGACATCGAACTTGAGAACAACTTCAAAGTGCAGGTAGGCTAGTTTCCCTGCAGGAAGCGAAGCCGTGCTTCACTACTCTGCTCCTGGTCCTCATCTCCAAGATGACAGATTGTCTGCCGTCAGCCTTTGCTCCCCTTGGTGGACCTTGCGGAGCACTGTCCCTCTGATCTTAGTCCTGCAGGAAACCCGCAGTGGTTTCACTGTCGTAGGAATGTAACTCAGGCAGTTAAAGGTATTAACAATTTTCAATCACCTGCTTTTCTGTCCAGCAGCATCTTTACGACACACACACACACACACACACACACACACAGGTTTGTAATTATATCTTTGTGGGGACTCTCCATTCATTTCTATGGGGAAAACTCTAATCCCAACATGGCCTCCTTAACCCCAGCCAGCCCAAACCTTAACCATCAGTAACCACATTAAATAGGAGATTTTTTAGTTTTTTGATTGCATTCACAGATCTTTGTGGGGACCTGAAAAATTGTGCCCACAACGTCAAAACGACAGGTTTTTATTACTTTGTGGGGAACATTTTGTCCCCACCAGGTAATATAAACCTAATCTACACACACACACACACACACACACACACACACAGAGTGACAGTGTATACATCTTGAAGGTACCAGTGAATCCTCTGTGTTCACTGCTGATTGGCAGGCAGTGGGTATCTGGCTGTTCCCCATGCAGGATCAGCTCGGATGTAAATCAGTGTGTATATCTGCTCTCAGCTGTAACTGTACAGGATTTTCCCAACGGGCAAGTTGCTGTGATTTTCAAACCCACTCTTTTTGGGGTGTTTGACGGTGTGACCTCTGCTATCTTATTTTGGACTTTAGATCAGGTCGAAAATGATTAATGGCTCCCCTGGGCAACTGAAGATGGAAACTCTGGTGATATCCCAAGACAAGGTAGATCTAAGACCGTCTGGCGTTTCCAGGCCTGGAAGCTTCTGTGGGTGTATTCTGTACTTGATCTTCGAGGGACAGCCCTAGAAACGGGGCTGTCTTCAGGGGAAGGGGCTCAGGTCAGCTGCTGTGCTTCCGTTCATTTATGGACTGTCTCTGAAAACGACTGTTTGTCTTTGCGTGGCTTTGGCAGAGGTACATTGACAAAGGTGTCAGGACATACACCTGGGCGCCAGTGAAGAGCACGGACTACAGGTACCGTTATTCTGTCCCCGGGGGGGACACTGCAGCCCTTTGGACAGCAGGCTCTCTACAGTCTCCATTTGTAATACATGCTGTTCCAAGCTATTTCCCATTTGGTCACCCAGTATGGCCGGAATACCTGTTTGAGCCGGTCTCCCGCCCTGTGAAAAGCACAGATAAACAAAGCCAGTTTGACCGATCCTCCAGCACCGGTTGCTCCTGCAATTTTCACTCTCATTCTCTCTCCCGCGGAACAATGCAGCATTTCTGCCAGTGATTTAGTGTTTTGAGAGCCTGTCAGCTCTTCCTGCTTTCGGTACGTCAGCTCTGTGTTCTTCTTGAGGGCGCAGTATTAATGACCTCCCTGCTGATGAGTGTGGCGTGTTTCACGGCAGGTCCTGATGCATCTGTGTGGTTTTTTTGCCAAACCCAACGCTCCCATTAGTCGTTTCCTGTCGCTATACCCTGACAAGCACCACAACACGAACCCCAGAAAGCACTAAATTCAAGAGTTTTGTTAGATACAAAATGGTGATGAATGCTAGTCCTGGCTGCCTTCTGACTCATGGGGGGTGCTGTCTGACAGGGGTGGGGGCATAGAGATGTTTCAGTCTTTGTCACTGCGCTTCTCTCTCATTCAGCACTTTGCACCAGTATTTTTGCCATTTTTTTCCAGTGCATTTACAGACGCTAATGCGAAAACTCAATGGCTGCATGATCGTTGCAGTTTTTTTTGCTGGTTCTAACAGTGGGATCTGTGCTTTCAGCCTGGCCCTGGTTCTGCCGGATTACAGTCTGAATTACATCCAGGCCCAGATCGGCGACACAATCGAGAAGGCCGTGTGTGAGTATGGTGAGGTGACTGGGAAGGCACTGCATCTCCACTCCTCTCGCACTGTGAGGCACTAATGCTGACTTTCATTGAGGGCACACCATGTGCTTTCTGGAAAGTTCTTTCAGACGTACCAGTGCCATCCTTCAGTTGTGGTTCTCTGCAGTCTCTAGCTGATGCACTGAGCCCTGCCTCAAGCAAACGGTGCCTCATAAATGCGGGGGGGTTGGGCAGGTGTGTGATTTGTCAGCATAGGCTCTCTGGAGAGCCAAAGCCGTGCGTCCTGACGAGGGCTTTCACCCGGAATGTGGTTCCATCTTCCTGCATTTTAAAGTGAGAGGAGGGGTTCAGGCGGCGTGCAGCCACATGAAACACCTGGCTGTGTGAATGTGTGAAGCATCAGTAGGAACTGGCTGGTGTGACACATGGGAAACATGGAACATTCTCCCGCAGATGTAAACTTCTGTTAAGATCCACTGGTCTCCAAAGGGTGTTTTCACCTGAAAATAGCACATCGATGGAGTTTCCCCTCCCAAGTGGCAGGAAAGCACCCCTGACATCCACGAGAGACCATAGCAGCCAGGCAGTGGCCGAGACCGGACCTACCATGCGGAGCTGCAGGGCGATGGAGACTGAGGCCGTCCGGTTCTCCGCCATTGCCTGGCCCTTGTTTACAGAATGCTGTTATGGCCACACAGTGATACATCCTGCTTAACAGGGAACGTTCTCAGAACTTCAACCAATGTTATGTGAAGGTCTTCTCAAAGTTGTTTTAACATAATGTTAATGGAATGTTATTTCCACATACATTTTACATTTTTACATAGGTTGTGTGAATGTCAGACCAATGACATTATTATCTCAACAGCCTATTAAAAAATATTGTTGAAAAATATTGGTGTATGATAAAATGCTATTTTATAACAGTGCTCGGTGGTGCAGTGGTTAGCACTGTTGCCTCACACCTCTGGGACTTGGGTTCAAGTCTCTGCCGTGGCTCTGTGTGTGTGGAGTTGGCAGGGTGTCGTCATGGGGTTGGCATGTTCTCCCCGTGTCGTCGTGGGGTTGGCAGGTTCTCCCCGTGTCGTCGTGGGGTTGGCAGGTTCTCCCCGTGTCGTCGTGGGGTTGGCAGGTTCTCCCCGTGTCGTCGTGGGTTTGGCATGTTCTCCCCGTGTCGTTGTGGGGTTGGCAGGTTCTCCCCGTGTCGTCGTGGGGGTTCCTCTGGGTTCTCCAGGTTCCCCCCACAGACCAAACACATGCTGAGGCTCATTGGAGTTACCAAATTGGCCACAGGGGTGACTGGTGTGTGAGTGTGCCCTGTGATGGGTTGGCACCCCATCCTTCATTCGTTTATGTATTACTAGTCTTAGTGGAAGTGGTGGCTTAACGTTCTGGGACCATCAGGAACACTTTGAACCTTTTCATACAGTATCTTAATTGTAACATTAAGTAAATGTTCCTAAGATGAACGATTGTTAGTGGGAATGAGTCTTTCATATTAAATATTTAATTGTCACTATTCTTTCTTCCTCTGTCTTTCTGTATGTCCCCCTCTTTTTCTGCACTCTTCTTCTCAACTGGGCCCCCTCAGCATGGACAGGCAAGTATGACCTCCGTGGTTGTTCATGGCTGACATTCCCCATTCCCCTTTCTGTTGTGTCTGGATACAGCTGTTCGGCCTCCAGATCTCTAGGTGGCGCCGGGCGCTCTCACCATTTAGTTAAGTGGGCGGGTTTCATTCCAGTGTATGGTGGGCTTAGCACGCGATGCAGCTGTCTCTCAGAGGGCTCCGGGGTAGCGGTTAGCTGCAGGGCCAGTATGACTAACTTTTATTTGCCTGTAAAGCTGGTGTTGTTTGTTGGTCTAACGCACGGTCACACCATCTGCCCAGCACCATCTCCACGCTCACCGTGGGCTGCGGCTTGGGCTTCTGTGCCAGAAAGCCGGAAGGGATCATGCCATTGTTTGGATGCAGAGTCTTTGGAGGAGAAAGCGAATGTTACTGGGGGCAGCCGTCTGTGAATCATGGCTTATCTTACAAAGGCACGGCAATGAGTGTAATGGCTGTAACTCAGGGTAATGAGTTTACAGGATTTCACTGAATCAGTGTTTGTTTGTCTTTTTATTTTTTAATTACAGTTTATCACGACCTTTGAACATAATGGATGCGGTTAAGCAACAGTCTAATATAACATGTTAATATATCACTTTAATGTAACACTTTTAAATAATTAAATATATAATGTAGCGCTCTAATTTAATGCTTGAACATAACCCTTTAATGCAATGCGTTAATGTAACATAACGATTTAACATAACATTTTAATGTAAATTAAATATAATGGCTGACATACAGTAACAGACAACTATATTTAATAATATTATTATAATAGTATTGGTGCTATATTAGGGGTCTCACAGTGACGCTGTGGTTAACAGTGTTGCCTCACACCTCTGGGTTTGCATGTCCTCCTCGTGTCACCGTGGACTTTTCTCATGTGGTTTCCCCCTACAGCCCAAAAACATGCTGAGGTGCACTGGAGTTACCAAATGTGTGAGTGACTGGTGTGTGAGTGACTGGTGTGTGAGTGACTGGTGTGTGAGTGAATGGTGTGTGAGTGAATGGTG
>JAODKF010000068.1:32164856-32176398 GCA_026779585.1 Mormyrus proboscirostris | reverse complement strand
GAATGGTGTGTGAGTGACTGGTGTGTGAGTGACTGGTGTGTGAGTGACTGGTGTGTGAGTGAATGGTGTGTGAGTGAATGGTGTGTGAGTGTATGGTGTGTGAGTGACTGGTGTGTGAGTGACTGGTGTGTGAGTGAATGGTGTGTGAGTGACTGGTGTGTGAGTGTGTCCTGCGGTGGGTTGGTGCCCCCCCCATCCTGGGCTGTTCCCTGCCTTGTGCCCATAGGCTCCAGACCCCCCCACAACCGTGAATAGGACAAGGGGATGGTATTCTGCTACATTTAATGATTCTAAGGAGTGTTTTGTGAGTCCTTTGTGCGTGTGGGCTGGCATCTTGTCATCTATATGTGTGTAAAATGTTCATCATGTAATGTCTGGTCTCTGCGTTTCTCTGTATCTGTACATGTGGGATCGGCTGTCACTGCAGATGTGGCGACATTTTTGGTAAATGGCCCCCAGGTTTCTTCAAAGTTCTACTTTTTCCAAGAAGATGTTTTCTGTGAAAGAGTTTGATTGTTGTGTACTGCTTATTGTAGCGTATCTACCAATTTAAAAGGAGAATATTCTTGGCAGCAGTTAGTGGAACCAGTAAAGACCTCGATTTGGGGATAGTGGATGTAATTGCGGCAGAATGATCAGTGGTCAGTCTCTGCTTTTCAGGAAGATTGAGTGGGTGGTACGTAGCCAGATGGCGCGTTGGCAGTTTTTTGGTGTGAACTCATGTGCTGTTAATCCCGTCTTACTCATTTACACTCATTTAAGTGCTCTATGATCTACCTTCATATATTCACATTTTTAGTTATTAGAAGTGTAGTTTTATGGAGCTGTGTCCAGAAATTGGTTTTGTAAGAAGCTGCTCGATTCTTTGCCCACTTTTCAGTTTGAACGGATGTTTTTTGGCAATTTTTTGTGGCTTTTCCCATTTTCATTGTTGTCAATGACACTGGTTGGAGATTCTTGTGTTTTGTGCTGAGTTTAGAATGAATTACAGACTATTTATTTCAATGTTTTTTTGTTCATTATCATTTTATTGTGGTTTGTTATACAGAGTTATGACACTACCTCTGTTCCAGCTCTATAAATTTGTATCAATAAGTCTTTTAGGTAGCAATTTTACTTTAGGCAGCACAAATAAAATGTATTAATTAACCACAAACTATAAAGCCAGCAGGTGATTCTCCCAGACAGAGTTCAGCTTTGGACGTTCTGCACCCCGCAGGTCACTGGCAGTGACACCCGAAGCCGGGTGTCATGATACGTAACAGTGAAGCTTCTTAGTAACTGTGCATTCATAACAGCTGTCAGTTTTCAGTAACAATTGGGGTCCAGATGAAAATTGTACTTAAATGGAGTCTGTTCATTTTTTCATTTTGAATATTTTCCACCAGTCTTTAAGAGATACTGCAGTATTTTTGGAGCAGAATTATTCTTTAGCTGCGCTAAGTCAAGTATTGAAAATCGGGTTTACTGGGAAAAGTAGTTAACTTTGTTGCTATTCTGCTGATCATGGAGATGTTTGAGTTTATCTGACTTGGCAAGTCATCTTCTGTTAATGTGGAAGAGATCTGATTATTTTGAAGAAAAACTGAAGCCTCAGTATTCAATATTACCTGTGAACAGATGATAAGATGGTACGCCAACATATTCCACTGGTCTTCATTGAGTGTGAGGATTGTCGATTTTGACCAGCTATTGGAAGAGTTTGATATTATATTTTTTTATAAGTTGAGTGGCTTTCAGTAATGATTTCGATGGCTGTGATAAGGGGCCTATCATGTTCGTTGCTGAATACCTTGATGATTTGCTTTTACCGATTTTCTCGCTGAAAACCAGAGGACAGCTATGGTGAGAGCTGGCTTCACTGTCCATCCCCCTATATAATGTGAAACACTCTTCATCTAATGATACCCTGACTCTTTGCTGGCTTTTTGATTTGAGATGTTCCTAAAGTTTAAAGGCCTAAACGTGCTGTTTAACGGCTGTCTTGTCTTTGACCGACAATGTTGCTCTTCTGCATGACATGAATTTTGGGGGGACTGATTTACAATGTCAGTATCTGGGGAATCTGCTCAGGGGTCACTGGTATTGTAGCTGATGTTTTCACATGTGCTCACAGCTCTAAGAGGAGGGGCAATATTGTTCGCTTGCATGTTCAAAGACATTCTTGAACATCAGGCGGAGAAAGAGAATTCTGAAAAACACCTGGGTGTCCCTAAAAAGGGTTAATATGAAGACCATATGAGTGCCCCCCCCAGGAATTATTACTGCCATTTGACAAAAAGCTTGTCTTAGTAAGTCACACAGGGGGTGCTGTGACGCAGTCCTGTCAGCACGCAGGCGTGTGCCTGGCCCTCTATGATGGATTCTCGTTGCATTTTTTAAACTTTAAAAACATGAAAGGGTGATATCGATTCAGGCCTTAAATTTTATTTAAGGGCCACAGCAGAACATTAAGGCTTTGCTGGATTTATTGGCTTAGAAACAAAGGAATACGAACAGGCTCTTCACCGGTAAATAAAGCTGGTCTCCGAGCCCCAAGTAACTGTGAGCCTTAAAAGCAGATTCTCACTGGAGGTCTGTTTTCACACCAGACTGATGGGCTTCACTGCTGTGTACAAATATCTGCTTTCCTGCTTCTGAAAGATGCAGGTGACGAGGACGGAGTCCTGTAGCATACAGAGTCATTCATGATTTATTTTTCCTATTAACCAAATTTACTGTGTAAATTGGCATGCAAATGAACCATTTATCAGCCTGCTACTGGATTCACTAAGAGAACTTTACGTAAATGGTTGCTGATCTTACCTTTTCTTTTCTTCCTCTCTCTTCTGCCTCCAATCGCTCATGGACATCCACGTTAGGACGAAATGGTGAGTGGTGCCCCAACCCAAACCCTGTTGAGCAGTTCCTTACAGTCCTGCATGCTTCACCGAGCCCTAACCCTAAACACACAACCCGTCTGCCATCCTCACATGCCAAATCTGCCCCAGACAAAGGCCCCGTGCGAAAGGTCGGCCGGGGAAGGCACCATCTGCCTTCCTGACACTGAATGTGACCGGGGGGGGTGGCTTCCATGTCCTGTGTGCTGAGGTGTTGGTGATTGGTGCATCCTGTATCTGTTAGCGACTGTCACCAAGGGCGTAATGCTGCCAGTCACAGATGCACTGAGAATCCGGAGATTAATCTGTGAAATGACAGACAGGGCTCCACTGGAATGTTCTAGAATAAGAGAGATTCCATCCAAATGCAAACTGAGTATGTACATCCTGTCCCCGGTTTTATAGGCGACATACACTGAATAAACTGAAACAGCTTGAAGTTACACATATTTTATGAAGCTGATGGACAGGCAACTGCCAGCACAAGTATATGAGCTTATTACATTTTATCTTTTGCATTGAGAAGTCAGGCAGCCGGGTGGCAGATATTGGCAGTTATTCTCTAGTGGATGGGGCTTGCGGTCTCATGTCCGCTCTCGCCGGCACTTTCCCCGCGGTTCCTCCGCTGCCTGTCACCGGCGTGAGCGCTGGGTCCTGCACGGCAGAAGCAGCAGGTTCTCATGGTCCTTGTTTCTTCTTTGCAGTGACTGAGACCATGGATATCTCTGAGGAACACGGCTACACGCTCATCGCCCCTAGGTGAGACTGTCCTCCCTGGGCCTGGCCTGCCAGGTGCACTTTCTGCATTGTGTCTGAAGCAAGTCCTGGCTTCAGAATCCCCCAAGACGACGACCATGGAGCCATACGTTAGGTGTACCTGGGCATGGCGCCCTCTTCTGTCGGTTAACTTTACATTTCATCTGAGGCTTGGTAATGAGGTATGTCAGACATGCTGGATGCCCATCTGCGTTTTTGCTGTGGCCGGGCCGCTGGAGAAGCTGCCTCTCCTGCTCCTGATTGGCCGCGAAAGGTTCCGGCTCACCGTCTAATCCTCCATGACATATCCGACCGCCTCGGAAGCTCCCGGCGGATTGGGAAGCAGCCGCAGAATTTGCTCCAAGCGATTACATGAGATAGATTTACCAGCGGCGGCCCCTGGCGTGTGCTTTTGAGTGCTTGTAAATTGACATGGTGGACCGTTGTATCCCTCGCAGCTGGGTGGGAACCGGTTTTGTCTGGCTGGTTCTGATGATGAATGATGGTATGAAACTTTGCGGCAGGATGCTGTCACTGCACGATTTTCTTTGTACAAGGAGGTTAGAATAAGTTCGCCTCCCGCAGGAGGTGCTGCAGCCTGATCCACGGGCCTGATCCACACTCTGTGGAGGAGGTTAGCACACTGATGAGCTCACGTTGTTTTTGCAGGGAGTTCTGCACGGAGCCAAAGATCTCGGGCGACAATAGGCAGGTCCTCAAGAACTTCATCTATCTGACCTCAGGGCAAATGGCAGACGGAACGACCTGTGAGTATCAGGGGGCTCGACCCACACCCCTCTGCCGTGACTACCCCCCCGTGCAGTCCACGGGCCCTGCTTTTGATCCAGACGGCTTAGCACATCACAAATTCAATTTCACGCCCAAATTATGGTAATCGTGCAGCTGGACGCACATGTGGCGGACACGTCGGGCTGGAGGTCGCAGCCCCGTCCCGTTTCCATACTCATGCGCGCCCTGCTTTGGTGTTTTACTGGCCCTCCGTGACAGTCCAATTACGTGGTGTTTGTGAGGAGAAGCAGGCCAGCTCGGGGTGGGGGGGGTGGGGTAAAAGCGGAGAAGTAACTAATCAATGGGAAATTTGGGCCAAAGCGATGTGTGCCTGAGACAAGTCCTCTAGCCTCGGAAACGGCGTCTACAGTTAGCCGGCGATATGTACTCAGTGTCCCAGTGTCTCCTGCCACACACTAAGTGGGACAGACAGGGCAGTCGTTGCCTTATGCAGTGATTTTGTTCTGGGCTTTTTGTTCTAATGGGCTGTGTGTGAGACGCCCGCCAGTAAATGTCTGGTTTTGGGCTATCCTATTTTAATGGCAGCCCCAGCATGTGCGTGAGGCCTGCGGGGATCCCGTGTCGCTGTTAACTTGACAGCGTGCCGTAGAGATGCTGTCTGTCATGTGACCTGAAAGGCGGCACTCGTGTTAGCGAGCTGTGAGCATGATGTTCTCGCACCGGGGCTTTGAAATGGTGAGCTGCGCCGACTGCGTCCCTCCCCCCAGTCGTTTATATTTCCAGGCTCCGCTAAACGTGTTTCATTTCACATCCTCCACGTATGTTTTATTTAGCGTGTTTCGGACATGCGAGTGGCCCCCGGCGCTCCCGCTGTGCCGCCTCCTAAACTCGGCTTGAGTTTCTGCCGCTGAGGCGGAGAGAGTGCCTCTGTATATCGTTACACAAACAAGCGTTTGATTACCGGCTGCGGCTCACTCTACCTGAGGTCATACACCAAGTTGAACTTCAATCAATATTTTTGTTTCTCATCAATTTCCTCGTGAAGGATCCCCCCTCCCCATCGGGAAAATCATTAGACTTTCTGGGTTGACTCATGGCGTTCAAGGTCATGGTGATACTTTCTTTGCGATGAGTCACTTTATCACACAGCTCAGGTGAGCCATCAGGCTCGGTGTCCTGGGCCGCTAGTCGTGACTCGAATGGGCCGCCGGGTCTCCATCCCCCGATCTGTAAACGATCGCGTCTGAGATCCGCGTAATGTAGACATCGACCATGTCCTTGTGCGTTGGCTGATGTGTGATGGACGTCACTGCACGTGCTCGAAATCCAGCATGGGTCATCTTTGAATGTGCTGGTTTTCAGTCTTCTAACTTCCTAATAAATGTTGTTTATTGAGGAAATCAGATGACAGGCACTAATGCTTCCTGGGGGTTAAGTTATAACCAAAAAGCAAACAATCACCTCTAAATGAAACACTGAACAGCCATGGTACAGATTAAAACAACGTAAATCCGGAAGGTTCTTTCAGCTCTTGTGTTTTGCAGCGTGACTTATAATGTATGTATAATGTCCGGCCTGTGGCGTTTGGTGTCCGGCCAGCTCCATAAACGGACCGGTGCCGATCCAAAAGGAGGCCAGGGGGAAATCCCTCCCATGAAGTCTGAGCTCTGCTTCTTCTCAAACACATCACTCTCGGGTATTATCGTCGAATATTAGTCAAGTCATGTTTGAGTGGAACACATGAGTATTGCACATTTCCAGAGTGGAAGCTGCTAATGTATCTAGCAGGTGTTGTAAAAAGTGTCCTTTTTGGTGAACGTGGCTTTCAGCATCTGAAAAGCGGGGGAACACAATGCCCTTTAATATGGGACTAATAGACTGGAATCTCTCTTATTCAGCAGCGGGCTGGGGAATGGGTGGGCTGCAGCCCTCCAGGGGGCTGCTCAGCTCAGAGAGCCCAGGCCAAAGTGTTGTTCTTGCTCTCCCAGGCAATGTGTCCCTGGTGAACCGACTGCTCCTGGATGCGGGACTGACAGCCGATCTGCTCCAATCCTGGAGGAGACAGCCCTTGTGAGTCTCCATGACGACACGTCACAGCAGTCTGTACAGGCTGAATCAAAAACCTTCTGTGTTGAGGGGATAAGATCCGATGAACTTTATTGATTGCTGTGAGGGGAAATTTCCTTTGTCCAGCAGCACAGAAAGCAATATGACAAAGGATAATGTGAGTAAAAAGACAATAAATACATAAAGGAAAACCAGTAATAGAATAAGTTCAAAAGTAATAAATTAAAGAATGAACCTCCTGACGTCGCAGACACTGCTTAGTCTAATTAAGGTGGCTCTGTTTGACTGGGGAACAAGGAAAAATTGTGGTCAATCCGTGAGTGTGAGACACTCACAGGAATGCTGCTCCTCTCCGCTCTTGCTCAGCTCCTCTTTGTGTTTTGGAGGGAAGGTGAGGGAGCGTCCCCATGCTATATTTTATACTGGACATAGAGGGGCTTTGGGGACAGGGGGGAGTGGAACCCCAGGGGGTGGGGGAGAGGGGTGCTGTAGTTCACTAATGAGCTCCTGTGTTCTCTCAAAAAGCAAGCCGGGGGTCCTCGCCAGGTTCGCGGCCACCGACGGAGGGATCACCCGTGTGTACCCGAAAAGGTACCGCCCTCTTCTTCATGGCCTGTCTGCTTTGTTCCTGAAGCCCGGGGGTGGGGGCAGCAGCCTCCAGGCTCCTGGCACATGCTTAAAATCACTGGGTGTGAGGGAGCCCCGCCGGTGCCCACCTCTGCTTGAGTGCCACGTCCGCCTCCCTGTCCCTCCTTCCAGTCTCTCCTTCCTTTATCCGCCTCCCTCTCCTTCCCTCCCTCTCACCCCCTCCTGTTTCTACCTCCCACTCCCTCCCTCTCTTCCCCCTCCTTCATCCACCTCACTGCTCCCTGTGCTTCTCCATCCACTCATCATACAGTTCAAAGTGCCCTGATGCTGAAATGCAGTGCAATGCAGTGCAATGCTCCCTCCCATTTCTGGCTTTGCCTGGATCTTTGTTTCCCTCCGTCTTCCTCCCCCATGTATTACTGTGTTACGATGCCCCCTCTCCCCCACCCCCCACTTGCTCCTAACCCCTAACCCTCCCTTAGTCTGCATTAGATTATGGCTTTCAGGTTGTTAGGACACATAAAATCGCACTTGCGGGGTGTATAAATCAGCGGCTGCACTGGGCCGGGCCGGGCCAACCACTTACAGCTGCTCTGCGTTAGATAACACAGCTTCAGAGGCTGAGCCCTCCCCCCCCTTTACTTGGGCCGTATGTTTGCTCCATGAGCCTCATCTAGCTCCCTAGCAGCAGCTACCGCCTAAGCGAGTGGCGCCTGTGTTTCAGGCTCTCCGCTCTGTAAATGACTCCCTGAGCGAGCGGCTGCTGGGGAATCTCATTGGAACCTGGTGCAGGCAGCATATAGAAAGGCGAGGTGCACGTGTGCCTGGAGCATGAAGTGCCTCTGTGAAAGGTCCATGGTGTTCAGCAGCCGTGCTTTCAGCTCCTGTCGGGTCTGAAGAATGCCCTTGGGCCAGAACCGACTTTGGACTGAAATGTGTCCCTTTTCAGTGCCGGCGAGGAGTGGACAGAGAATCCTGAGACGTACGAGTCAAGCTTCTACAAGCGGAGTCTGGACAACAGCGTCTACATCTTTACAGCACCACCCTACGAAAGCAGTATGGCTCCCCGGCGTGCACTAGGGGGCCGTAACCCTGGGGTCAGGGCGGCTGGACTTCTGCTCGGGGGGTCAACGTTTCATACCCTGGCATGTCCTTTTCTTTAGTGATGTACTTAATATCTCCCCCTGCAATGGGGTGAACATTTCTCAAGAGAAGTTATGTTTCATATTTAGTAGATGCTTTAATGCATAGAGATTTTTGAGAAAACAGGGTCACTCAGTCCCTAGACTATTTGGAGGGTTAGGCACCTTGCTCAGGGGCCTAGTATTGGGATCTGCTACCTTGGGATTTGAACCAGAAACCTTCAGATCACATACACAGAATCCTAACATAGTAAGCCACACAAGGACATTGGAGCTGGAGGCCAGTGCTTACTTCCTATAAAAGTGCACTCCACCCCATCCTGAGGAAGGGCCGCAGGCTGAGCTGTGTAACGCCAGCCATGCTGTGGGGATTCCCCATGCAACTAGGACACCCCCCCCAACCCCTCCAGAGGCAGAAAACGTCTAGCTGACATGCAGCCCTGCCATCCAGACATGGTTTAACCTGACCTGACCCTCCATGTCTCTGCTCAGAAAACGCCTCTTCTGCCTTCGATTCCGGCATTTTGGTGAGCAGGTCCGTGGATGTGAACGTCGATACAGGCACATTGAAGCCAGCCGGTAAGCGCAGTGTGGACCGGCCTTCCTCTTCTCTTCATCACTCCTGTCTCCTGACCACTATGTGTCTGCAGCTCCACACAGACATTCTCAGACACTTCCCATTTTTTTGACATTATCAGTGGTTGGGGTGAAGCTCAATGTCACGGACTGGATGGAGAACTTCATGAGTGCTACCTTCAAGGGGAACGTAAGAAGTTTTGATTCCACATAAGAGATGCATATGACACGTATCAATAGCATCATTGTGGTATTGATGACCCTGCTGATCTGTATATGGTTTCTAAATCTTCAGTGACGTCACTGTCTGCATATCACAAGATTCCTACGTAAGACCTGTCCTTGTCTGTGCTCTTTTTACAGTGCGAGAAGAATGAGATCTGTGGATGTCAGAGGAATGCCGAGGTGCACTGAACGTCTGCCTTCTGCCTGGACTTTGCATGCAGCATGTAGCTTTCTCTGATGTCCATCCTGATGACGTGCTTCTCCTCTGCTTTGCAGCACGTGGACTGCGTGATATTGGATGACGGTGGTTTCCTCTTGATGTCCAATCAGGATGAGTACATCAATAAGGTGAGTCATTTGAGGTGACCACTTTTGTTGGTGAGCTAATCAAGTATGACTGATTTTATAGGGTCAACCATTCTGGGTTGAGCATGATATCAGGTTGGTCCTGCTTGGGGTCTGAAATCGGACGGCCATGTTTTTGGCCTCATTCTCTGATTTTCCCCAAGGGCAATAGAACTTGGATAAATATTTTTATTTGACCTCTTAAAACATAGCAATAGCAAATCACAGCCTTATTAAAAGCCTTACTAAATTGTATTCCTACAAGGTGTGACTGCTGATGCCTGAGAACCGTGGGCTCCAAACCATCCCATAACTGTTCATGTGTTACACGCATAATTGCATGATGAATTTATAGTCTGATGTTTCTGTTTGGCCTCCCTGCTGGCTGGGAGCCCCCGGGGGCTCCGGTGAGGCACCGTCTGCAGCGTACATCTTTATTCATGAGCACCCAACGCTAATGTGCAGCTGCTCACAGCTACCCCTATATGCACCTCATACACATTATTGTAAAATCAGGTCAGGTTATTTTAGGTAGAATTTAAGTATCCCCAAAATAACATACTAACCTGTAGAGCCAGACATAGTGGCTCAAAATAACTAACCTTAAACCTAACCCACACATACCCCGTACTCTACCATAACTCACACATACACCGCTCTCTACCCTAACCCACACATACACCGCTCTCTACCTTAACTCACACATACACCGCTCTCTACCCTAACCCACACATACACTGCTCTCTACCCTAACCCACACATACCCCGTACTTTACCCTAACTCACACATACACCGCTCTCTACCCTAACTCACACATACACCACTCTCTACCCTAACTCACACATACACCGCTCTCTACCCTAACTCACACATACACCGCTCTCTACCCTAACCCTAACCCGCACATACTCTGTACTCTACTATAACTCTAACCCACATATACTCTGTACTCTTCCCTAACACTAATCCACACATACTCTGTACCAGGTTAGGGTTATAATAGTGTACAGAGCAGGGGTCTCCAACTCCAGTCCTGGAGAGCTACTATACAGTAAGTTTTCTATCCTACTTGGCTTCTGATGAGCCACACTAGTTCTCAGGTAAATACCAGGAGCAGGTGTGGCTCATCAGAAGCCAGGTAGGATAGAAACCTTACTGGATAGTAGCTCTCCAGGACCCCTGCTCTATACTCTATTATAGCCCTAACCCACATACTCTACTCTAAACCTAACCCAAACACATGCCATACTTCACCCTAACCATAACCCACACATATTCCATACTTTGAAGTGACAGTTTTTAAAGAAGAGCATGGTGGATTGACAGCTGATATTTAAAAAAAGGTCTGAAAAAGCTGAAGCTTCTGTAACCCTAACCCTAACCCTAACCCTAACCCTTCTGTAACCCTAACCCTAACCCTTCTGTAACCCTAACCCTAACCCTAACCCTTCTGTAACCCTAACCCTAACCCTAACCCTAACCCCCTGAGGTTAGATTATGAGGCGTAAGGGGAACTGCTCTGTAGGTGTATTGTGGCTGCCTTACCTCCCCCAGCCCAGAACACTAACCTCATACACATCGGAACATCAGAAGGTGTCTATATATTAGAGCCTGACCTGTTTGTGGTTAACGGCTGTTTTTGTCCAATGCAACGTACACGTGAGGAGCAGAGAATAGGCTCCACCAGCCCCCCTGGAGAAACGGGGCATCTGAGAGTGATGAGATATGACTCAGATTTGATCCCATGACCTTCCTGACACAGGTTCCTTGTTTTCCATCTAGATTGGCCGCTTTTTCGGTGAGGTCGATCCCCATTTGATGAAGACCCTGGTGAACACATCACTGTACTCCTTCCACAAGACCTATGACTACCAGTCTGTGTGCAGACGGGAGCGAGAGAACAAGGCAGCTGCCTTTCGCTCCGTCTACGTGGTGAGGAGAGCATGCAGCCTGGAGTCTCCACAGGAGATCATTATTAAAAGGCTGGTTTTCTGAAGGGAATGAAACCAGGAGGAGATCCTATTGCTGTGTGTCAGACAGCCTGGTGAACTTTAATCAGAGTATATCAGCGTAAAGTTATTGTCGGGTGCTGGGATCTGGGAATGTTCTGGCATCATCATCCTAGTGTATGTTCTAGTACAGGGCTCTTCAACTCTGGACCTCGATTCCAAATCCAGGCCTTGTTTTCAGTTCTCCCAGGTAGTTAGTTTAAT
>JAODKF010000068.1:32120002-32130943 GCA_026779585.1 Mormyrus proboscirostris | reverse complement strand
CCTTTGACTTTCAGCAGCATAGATCTTACTTGGAGCCGCCCTTTGACACCCTGCAGCACAGACCTTACTCGGTACAGACCTTTGACTTTCAGCAGCATAGATCTTACTTGGAGCCGCCCTTTGACACCCTGCAGCACAGACCTTACTTGGTACAGACCTTTGACTTTCGGCAGCATAGTTCTTACTTGGAACCGCCCTTTGATTCCCTGCAGCACAGACCTTACTCGGTACAGACCTTTGATTTCCTGCAGCACAGACCTTACTCAGTACAGATCTTTGATTTCCTGCAGCACAGATATTACTCAGTACAGCTCTTTGATTCCCTGATTTTCTTAATTGTCCTTTTCCAGATATTTTTATATTTATTATGCAGTTTCATTTTTACTAATGGATTTCACGCCACTGGCTCAACTTTCTTGCCTTGTGGGAGGATAAAGTGCAAAAGAAGATGTTTTTGGGTCAGTGAGGGTTCATTTTGTTTGAATGACAGAGATCTCTGGGCTTGCTCTGCTGTCATGAGTGAGAAGCCATCTTAGGTTCAAAGGAAGCGAGATGCATAGGGATATATTCTCTGAGCCTCATAATTTATGATTAAATATGGTGTCTCCCTCTAGACTGAATCAGACTCAGTCGGCTTCTTTATCTGGCCCACTTCCAGCAAGTTATCTTCAAGGTCCGGCCTGGAAAATGTCAGCAGCCATTTGTTTACTCTCGAGGGGGAGCTGGATGCTCCTTGCTCTACACAAACTCAGAAGCATTGTTTTTTGACCACATTCCTACCATTCATAACCCCTCTGCCTCAGTTAATGACAAGGCTGAAGATTCTTGAACTACTAGGATTATGGAGAGTAGGAGCTCTGGACCTGTGAGGATCTGTCAGCTCCAAGTGATGTTCCCCAGTGAAGATCATGTCCCCCACTTCTGACTTATGACAGGAAGTCTCTGTTGCTCCTCATAGGTGATGTTCAGCGATATGCTTTGGTCTCCTTGCTGGTGTGGTGCACATATTTCCTCTTTGTCTTGTCACATGAAGTGCCTTCACTCCAATTGACTGCCTCTGACGATTCTTCCATTGAATTTCAGACTCAATTGCCTCTTTGTTGTTTCTTTATGAACAGAATTAGAGAGACCTTGACAGTAGCTGCAGAACTGGAGAGGAACTTCTGCAGAAATCCAGATAAAGACAAGCATGGACCCTGGTGTTTCACTAACTCTTCCTCCACTCCCTGGGACTACTGCAACATAAAGCCTTGTGAGTACAAAGATCTGTTGAAGTGTCTGTTAAGGCTTCTGCTGGAACTTGGAAATTCATTACTATACCACCCTGACAAAAGCATGGTACTCTACACTGCACAAACTAATATCTCTACATGAGAGATGAATGGAATCCAGTTTCAATTCAGTTAAATTTAACTTTAGTTCAGTTTCATATTTTCAGTTTCACTCCGTGGATCTCAATGTCCACCATGTTTCACTAATTGTGAATGATAAAGCTTACAATGCTTTCGGATGGGGATCATGTTAGTTCTGAATCTTGCTTACAGCCAGTGAATTAAACAAGTGTTTTTGAAGTGCAAGCCAGGTAGCCCGGGAACTACATGAGCGCATTGTCTGACTCACATTGTCAGCTCTCCCTTTCCCCACAGTCTGGGTTTGTCTGATTATGTGCAATGTCTGCTTTGAATTTTGTAGATCAAAATGTCAGTGAGAGTCTTTCTTGTTATTTTGTTGCTGTTGTCATGTTAGTCATAGCTTTTACTTTGAGTTTCCTTAATGGGAACATGCTGTGTCCCGCTGACTTTCATACCGACTTTAAATAGCTTCATGGAGGAGCATGACGGTGTTGTACTGAGCCTGTTGTTGCTTTTCAGGCACGACGCCTCCCAATGAAATCCCCTCAAAAAGTAAGTCACTCATAAAAGATCCAGAAGATTCCCTGATTACGGTTTGGATGGACCGTTGCAGTGGTTTTACCAAACTAACTTGTGATAAGATGGGTTTTGGGAGGTCTTGACATGGGGTATCTGAAGCATATCCCAGCAAATCTCTGGTCCTCAAAGCCCATCGTATGCACTCAGTGATGTGCCATGAGATTCAGAGTTGGGAAGTACTTGAGTCAGGAGGAAATAGCTGAAACTCCTCAAACCTGATGTAGGGCACTGACCAGCTGTTACAAGGCATGTTGTTTTGTGCACTTTAGGACTGATATGAGAATGAAGGATTGTCCTGTTGTATTGTCAGGACTTAGATGGTGATTTCTTCACATCCTAGGTTTAAAGTGTAGATCTTAAAGCTTGATTTAGAAGCCTTGCTCTTGCCATTGTGTATCTGCAGGTAGCAGGCAGGTATACTTTGGCTTTGTGAGGTAAGTCACTCGTTGTCAAGCTGCAATGTGTTTGCATGTTATCCAGACGATGGGAGAAAGCCATCTTGTTTCATTCACAAGAGGACGAGGATCGTGGGCGGGGCTGAAGTGCGGATCAAGGAGGGCAGCTGGATGGTCAGCATACAGAAAGGGTAATGATTGTCAGCGATGGCGTCCTCTAGTAGTCACTTCCCGTCAGATTTACCCCCCACTTGCGTTCTGCATTCTTTTTGTCCCTCTGTCATAATCACCTTTGCTGTTCCTGGCGAAAGGAGTGATACACAGAGCGTGTTCATTATCAGCTTCAGAGCTATGATCCTTGGGTCATATTCTGAGCTAAAATATTATTGGTTATAGTGCAAAAAATAAAAAAATAAATTACTGTTGTGGGCGATGAAATGGGCAATGAAAGGAAATGATGTGATGATGGTCTCACTTGCCCTTTTCCAGAAGCCTTCACTGGTGTGGCGGCTCTCTCATCAGAGAAGAATGGGTCCTGACTGATCGACAGTGCTTCTCCTCCTGGTAATTATCATGATAATTATGAAATATTAAGGTCAGTGAAGCGTTAAGGATAAAAACCTATATAAGAATTCTCCTGGGTTTTTTTGGTATTTTTATGTTTACTATCTGCATGTCAGTCACGGTCATGACCTGTGACCTGAGGCTCACATCACACATGTGTCATTAAGTTTGTCTGGGACTGTGTAAGCATGGCGACATCTCTCTGCTGGCCATTTGAACCCTATCTCACTGAGCCGGGCTGTGTAATGTGAAAATACAGGGTGTCCCCCATGGTGAAATAAGAGTGGGAGGGCTCTTCAGGAAGTGCTAGACCGGGGTCAGTCGGCCAGCGTGTCCATGCCCCTCCAACACCCCTACCACTGAGTCACACACTACACCAGTACCAGATCTGCCCAGTACTTTGTCGGTAATGCACACTTTGCCTCTACAGTGTCCCAGATCTTTCTGAGTACCGAGTGTGGATGGGCTTCCACCGCTTCAATGACTCAGACAGAAATGTGTCTACAAAACAGGACCTGAAGATCGCCAGTGTGGTCTGCGGACCAGAGGGCTCCAATCTGGCCCTGCTGCGGCTGTCGCAGTAAGTCACTCATTGGGGCGGTGCCCATTAGCACGTTAGCATCTGAGATGTCAGCAAGTCACTCATTGTAATGGTGCTGATTAGCACATTACTGTCTGAAATGTCAGTAATTCACTTATTGGAGTAGTGAGATGTCAGCAAGTCACTCATTGTAATGGTGCTGATTAGCACGTTAGCATCTGAGACCTTACGTTAACAAACGGTCCTGTGGTGCATTTCTTGAAACTAGACAAGCCCTGCTGTCTGAGCACGTGCGGACGATCCAGCTTCCTGTTGCAGGATGTGCCATGTTGGAGGGCACCACCTGCTCCATGTACGGATGGGGTGAGACCAAAGGTGCGGTTTGGTTTCCTCCAAATTCATGCTTGGCCACTCCATGGCATGCAGGCGATGAAGGGAGCCCCCGTCTGACGTCTTCCTCCTCAGGGACCGGCTATGAAGGGGTCATGAAGGTCGTAGAGTTGCCGGTGGTCAGCAATAAAGCCTGCCATGAGCGCCACCGAGGAAACCTCCACATCGGGGACGATAAAATGTGTGCCGGAGGCAGGAAGGACGAAGGCGTGTGCGAGGTGAAGCCTCAGCCAGAAAAACTCTGTCTCTCGTTTTTAGTGAAATATTGGCTTGTTGTTTGCTCGTCGGCAGAACAGCTCACTGTCCTATCTGAATGTCTTTCTCTTCCAGAGGGACTATGGAGGACCCCTGGTGTGTGAGGAAGGACAGAGTAAAGCCGTCCTTGGGGTCAGTATCCACGGGAGGGGCTGTGCGCGGGCCGACCGGCCGGCGGTCTTCGTCAACGTGCCATTCTATGCCGAGTGGATCCATAAGGTGCTGAAGTACTACCCCAGCCTGGAGAAGAACTTCTAGGGGAAGCACCTTCCCCAAGCTGCTGGAGAAATGGCATCCTGAAGACGACCATAATGACATCTGTGATATTTGGGAGCTGCTATGATTCGCCTTCTTTTCACGTTCATTTGCCCATGTGACCAGTGCCACCCGGGAGGACCTTGGCATCTTCACGATGGCACAAATGCAGTGGCGACAAGCTCACAATCTATGCAGAACTGGTCAGGCTTCATTCTGCGAACAGCAATGTTCCAACACATCTGTGGTCTTATTGTCATTATGATCTTTGTCTTATCACCAAGCTTATATGTTAAGGTAAAACAGGGAAAAGATGGCCGCCATCACCTATCAGGCTCTGCTGAACATTTTACTCTCTGCGTGGCAGTTATGAAAGCCCTCCAGATGAATCTCGCTACGCACCCTTCAGTGATAACAGACGCTGTTGTAGCGAGAGTGGCAGTATAGCTACTAGTGCGGATTAATGCGAAGCACCACCAAAAGTGGTCTCCTGAAAATACTTGAAACCATACAAAATCCAAAACACAGTGACTGTCGGCTTCCTCAGAGCTCCAGATGTCCCTGATCAGAGCCCCGCTTGCATCATTACGCAGCTGTGCTGTTAGTAATGGACTGGCGCTGCAGCCTGGGGCTGCAGCCTGGCGCTACCCAAAGGCTGATGTATATACTCAGCATTTATGAGTGTTGCTCTCTGACACTCCTCTCTGCGTTTTAGGTCTTATAGATCTGGATGAAGAAAATGTTACTAACTTAGAAGTATGACTGGCCTCTTCCCCTCAGGTGATATTTAATATTACACACAATTGGGAAGATTAACTTAATTTAACATCACGCTTTACATTTTTTCAGAAGTTTGCCCAATCCAAACTTTTCAGAGAGTGGAAGTATCTTTCATAAGCAGTTGGATGACACACACTGTACTCTGCTGTACCGCTTTGTACTCTGCTGTACCGCTCTGTACTCTGCTGTACTGCTCTGTACCGCTCTGTACTCTGCTGTACCGCTCTGTACTCTGCTGTACTGCTTTGTACTCTGCTGTACCACTCTGTACTCTGCTGTACTGCTTTGTACTCTGCTGTACTGCTTTGTACTCTGCTGTACTGTAAGCCTCTATGTGTTTAACAAGAAATATATGAGCACGACCGGGCGCTAAGTTTCCGTATTGCTGCATTCTGCTGGTCAGAACACATGACGAGTGTGTGTGTGTGTGTGTGTGTGTGTGTGTGTGTGTGCGTGAGAGAGAGATCCGGATTCCCATGATCTGAGCCTGCTACAGACCAGCCCCAGAATGTTGCAGAAATCATTACAGATTGAACATGTTGTATATAATTTAATCATCATCATTTAACATTTTGCTGATTGACAGTGTGACATTTAAGGGCTCAGAGGCTCTGGTGTGAATCACATGGATGTACAGTCAGGAAAGGCGTCTGACTGTTTTCCTCCTGGCTGACAAACACACATCCATGTGTTTGTAAATGTACTGTATGTGTGGGAGGGTTGGATGGAAGGTGAGGCTGTTTCCTTAGTATCTTATGTACAAACCAAACCGAATTGCACTGACTGACTACATAATATAAATAATAACTATAATAATCCTGATAATGATGACCTGTGATGGGTTGCCGCTCGGCTCTGAGTGATTCCGGGCTTCACACCTGCAAAGCTACTTAGGACAAGCGTGTTTGGAGATGGATGGACAGACATATAACAGTGATAATAATAATAATAATCAAAATAATAATAATAAATGTCCTAGTTAATACTCCATCCAGTTATTTAATCTTTATGAATTATGCACAGGTTTTGAGGGTGATTATCCATGTACAGTAATGTAACAAAAAAACGACCAAAAAAACAAACAGGCTAACCTGGAAACCCTAAATACGGCAGGTATCGTTTTTTTCTGTTGTCCTAGCAGAGCCGCCTGTCCTGTAAATTTCTTCACACCGTTCCGTTGGCACTATCATAAAGCTCCTTTCGGCATTTGCACCTTGCTCATGTGGTGCCCTTGCCGTTAAGACATCGTTAAGTTCTGGTACGAGTGAAGTAAACATGAGTTTTTCGTAGGTTTTTCACAGGATTTATCAGGATTAATTGCCGGAGTCAGAACTGCAGGCTCATCACTCAAATTTCTTTCTTTTTTGATACAGCCTCGTTCCCTTTGCTGTCTTTTGTGGAGATTCTGTTCCCACTGGTTTTCCCTTTAATGTCATTCATGGTGAACACTTCACTTATTTTGTGATCCTGACCTAGATGATGATTTTGAAAATTGACACGCATTTCTGAGAGCTCAGTATTATGAAGGGATTTGTAAAATATTGTAAAATACTTCTGTGAATAAATTAGTGGGTTCCATTGTATGTTATAGGTGTGTGTGTGTTTTTTTTTGTACTGTACTGTATGTGCAAAAAAGCTGCTATTTAAAGGGATATTGTAAATTTTATATCAATATGTATGCTCTGTGTACAGTCTACTCTTTGCTTCTTGATTTTTTTTCTGAATCATATTAATTACAATGAATGTGTCTGCTCTCATTTTGGGAAACATTTGAGTTAAACATTTGAGCACATTTTAAAACATGCAAACCAGTTATGTGGAATGTATAAGGAAATGCAATAAACTATTTGAAGATGTAAAAATACTTTGAGTTTCTTGAGTACCTCTACATCACAGGTGCTGGAGGATTATGCTTGACTACCTGAAACCAGCCAAATCCTGCTTGTGGAAACAGAGTTATACTGACGTTTAAAGTAACATCTAATCTCTCCATCGGTAGTTTTATGTGTTTTCTGCTTCAGGGGTTTCAGTTGCGATGATTTTGATGCAGAAACGGAAAGACAGAGTTACCTGCAGATGATCCTCCCAGCTGACTGCAGCCAGCTGTGTTTCACAATGAGCATCACTGCCACTAAGTCATCTGCTCTGGATTTGCACAATGTAGATCCCCTACTGGAGTTGAAACATCTTGGGGTTTCTATGGGCAACGGGAGGACTTGCCACTGTAAGCGAGCTTCGTTAAGGGTTATTTATTGAGATACTGATCACTGTTAAATGTTAAGTGTGGTCAAAAATACTTGCGAAAGTTACAGTTTTGCTCTATTTGAAAGTTAACACCTTTTTCATCGTCATATATACAATTAAACTGGACTTGAGTGCCAATAAAAACAAGGCAGGCATGCAACAGCCGGCAATAAATAACACATGCAACACAAGTCAGATGGTGAGGGTTGGGGTTGGGGTTAGGTGACATGATGATGGTGCAGGACGGAGTTACCCTGAGGAGACCAGGACTTCATGTAAATGTGATTTCAGTGGTTTGACTCTGCAGGCTTGGACAAGGGTGTGATGCTTGTGTGATGGTGGTCTGCAGAACAGAGGGTGGAGAAGAAGCCACATGCTGGACACGGAGAGCTGAATGTGTGAACTGTGTGTCCAGAAGAACGTGTGAACAGCTGAGACCAGATGGTCACCAGTCAGATGGTATGAGAGCTGATGATAATGTCAGAATAACTGCTGGAAATGCTGTATGTTAGAAGAGGATTGCAGGATGCATGTGCCTCAGGCCTCCTGACGGTGGTGCTAATGACAGACCTTCAGAGCTGACAGCATGTCCAATAGCGCCTCTTCATGCTGGGCTCTTGGTTTCACCTATTTTGTTCTTTTTCCAAAAGTAGCGGGAGGAGGAACGTATCCATCATATACAGTGACAGTTCATGGCATACATTTCCCCTCAGTTTATATTAATGACTGAAATGCACATCTATACCTCCACCCATTTTCTGAAACCACTTATCATGTTCAGGGTCACGGGGGTTCCAGAGTCCATCCCAGAGGCTACAGGCGCAAGGCAGGGAACGACCCAGGATGGGGCACCAACCCATCGCAGTGAAATGAACTTTACAAACATGAAACATATTACACTTCAAAAGCGACTGTGGTTCTCTCTTCAGGGATTCTCTGCTATTCCTCCACCAGGAATTAACTATTCATCAAACTCTATGACGCACTAATGACAGCTATTATTTGTCGATTCCATGTTGAATATTAACCATGTGTAATTGCTTACAGGCTTTCGCTGATTTCATTTGCATTTTGGGCCTGGCTTGAGTGTGAAAGGACTTGGAGCTACCAGGAGTTTATAATGTGGAGGGAGTTTGTAATGTGGAGGGAGTTTGTAATGTGGAGGGCGGGGGGTGGCAGGTCCTGAAGCGCATCTCGGAAGTGGTGTACAGGGTGTGGATGCTAATGTGCATTGTGTTACTCTCAAAATGTTCTGCTCACATTATCTTGTTGTGTCTGGTAATGATTGTGCTTCGTGAAGGTGTTTTTGCGCGCCAGGTGTATTCGGGGTCTTGGAGGTCATGCTGGTGGCTTCTTTCGGTTGCTGTCAGTCTGGTGTGTTGGAGTAGTAATGATCGCAGATCTCTTCAAACCAGGGTGAGACTTTGCTTCAAAGCTACATGGCTAGCTGTACCACCACAATGTCATTCCTGCATTTGATATGCTAGAGTTATTTTAGGCTTTGTGTCATTTGGTATGATTTTCAGGCAGCAGGGGAAAGCTGTAAGCCAACCCAGTAATGGTAAGATATGGGATTAGTAATGCTTGTTAGCAGGGACACTGGGGGCAGATATCGAGCTCATCTGTATCATGACAGAAATGCGTCAAATAGCAAAAGCCACTGTTATGAGTGACTATCACAAAATCCAAAATACCTACAATGTGATCCCCCCCCCAGTATTCCTCAGCCCTAAATAGATATCGGTTCATGTGACATTACTGAGGATGGGGTGACAGGTGTGGAAGGAGCAGGTCAGACTGAAGCTTCAGGGAAAATGAAATGTAATTTTAACTGAGGAGTATGGCCTGGATTCTACGCAGAGTATGAAGCAGCCAGGAATGACAGGATAGGCGGATATACATACATACATATATATATATATATATATCATGTCATGATCAATACGGCACCAACTCACACAGAACACAATTTGCCTGGGGAAACAGTCTACAGTTTTATCAAAAAATTATTTATATATATTTGATTTTGTCATTGTCATTAACACATATTTTAGTCATGTTTTGTATTTGTTCTTTGTCAGGCCATATTTTCATGAATGAAATAAATATTAGTGAACGCTTTATAAGGTGCATCTGGGTGAGGCCCAGTAGGACCCACCAGCACTGCTTCAGGCACTGATGATCTGTGCACTTGAGGCCTTCCAGATAGCTGTAATGAGTGCAGCCATTGTCCTTCTCTCATTATCCTAGCCACTGTCTGAATTGCAGGAGGGTGACTTGTTTCTGAGATACTGGACCCACCAAGACCATATCAGTGGTGCAACAGAGACCTGGATCAGTGAATCCTGGAAGCCCAATCTGAAGAAGCTGCTGAAAACTAGGTGAGAGATAACTGTAGTGTGAACCATCAACTTTGTCAACAAGCTTTCTAGACCTACATGATGCAAGCATTCATGCAAGGTCTGGCAGTTCGCAGTGGTGGATTTCAGCTTGCTAAGTTGTTGTCTCCCTATGGAGATGCTGGAGGACCACGGGCTTCATGCCCCTTCGGGGTTCTGGTGTCCAGCTCTAGTGGAGCTCTGCTCTTCTTCCTCCTCACTGGGTGGTGGACACTAGAAGAAAACTTTTTTTGAGATTTTTGTGAACTTCGCACTGTATGTGTAAAGCATATTCAAATATTCCCCAGTCTTTGAGGGAAAGGAAAAGAGCGTCCAGAACAGCGCAGCCAGACAAATGAAACATGAGCAGACTGTTGCAGGGTTGCCATATGTTATCAAGCCTGTAAAGTGCATTCCTGTGACTCCACCTAGTGGCTGTCATGATCTAGTTCTCGCTATTTCTAGACTCTCGCATACATGTAGTTTTGAGATGGGCAGTGCCTGGACTGGCATACTCCAGGTTAACGTGGAACCCCAAGGTTAGTGAGGGTCCTTGTAATTATCCTGCAACCCTGAAATTAGTGTGGAACCCTGTGATTAGCCTGGAACCTCATGGTTAGCATGAAACCCTTTGGTTAGGGTTGAACTCCACAGTTAACATGGGTCTCTGTGGTTACTGTGTAATTCTGTGGATTTTGCTTGATTTCTAGGCTCTTGCCATACATAGATCTGAGATGGGTAGTGCCTGGGACCAGAGCAACTAGCATGCTCCAGGTTAGCATGGATCCCTGTGGTTAGCGTGAAACACTGTTGTTAGCGTGGAACCCTGTACTTAACATGGATCCCTGTGGTTAGCATGGAGTTGCATGGTTAATGAGGATCCCTGTGCTTAGTGTGGGTGACTGTGCTTAGTGTGGAACACTGTGATCAGCATGGATCCCTGTGGTTAGCGTGGAGTTGAATGGTTAATGAGGATCACTGTGGTTAGCATGGAGTTACATGGTTAATGAGGATCCCTGTGCTTAGTGTGGATTACTGTGGTTAGCGTGGAACCCTGTGGTTAACGTGGATCACTGTGGTTAGCGTGGATCCCTGTGGTTAGCATGGATCCCTGTGGTTAGTGTGGAGTTGCATGGTTAATGAGGATCCCTGTGCTTAGTGTGGATTACTGTGGTTAGCGTGGAACCCTGTGGTTAACGTGGATCACT
>JAODKF010000068.1:32023476-32034312 GCA_026779585.1 Mormyrus proboscirostris | reverse complement strand
CCTAATGCTGCTGCTGCTCCACGAGCCACTGCGAAAGCCTGAAAAGGGGCCTGACCTCTCCTAATGCTGCTGCTGCTGCTCCACGAGCCACTGCGAAAGCCTGAAAATCCAGCTGACATGCCATACTTTGCTTGAAAAGGAGAATCCAGGATGAAGCAGGTCATTTGTCCTGCGGGTTTCGACATTAAATGCAGCTTTGGGGCACTGAGTGATCAAAAAGTAAACACGGCAGACACACTTGCACTGGCAACATGCAATGATGCAGCCTGCCCTGGTGAAGCGGCCTGCCCTGGTGAAGCGGCCTGCCCTGGTGTCATTGCAGATCTCATCTCTTCTCTTAAAGCCATCTAACACAAACAGATTTGTTACAAAAAGCCTTCTGAAAAATCCTCTTCATATGCCGGTATTTTACGGGGATTACGAGATTAAAATAGATCGCGTTCCCGCATGAGGCCCTGCTCCCCAAGCTGCGACTGCCATCCATGTGACACAAGAAGCCTTTGCTGCATCGCTGTGGGGCGTGGCCTGGCGCTTGGGGAGGGGGGGCGTCACACTGGTTGTGCGCCCCCCCCAGCCGTCTCCTGGGGGCCGTATCTTCCCATTCTGACAGCAACATTCCTATGGGAGGGCCCCTCCATCCCCTCTGGGACCAGTAGTGAAATGGAAGAGCAGAGAATTGCAGAATTTGGCCCAGGACGTGGACCAGCAGGCTGAGCCGCGGGGGAATTAAACTGAATTTGAGCCTGTATGTGTTCCTGTGCGCCGAGCTGCCAGGTCACATGACCACTTTCAGTAAGAAATGGCAGGTGACGTCCCAGACGCTCCAGGTACAGTACAGGGTGCAAACTCCCATGGTGCAGAGTGCAGACTCGCCTGGGTGCAGGGTGCCAACTCCCCTAGTGCAGGGTGAAGACTCACTTGGGTGCAGGGTACAGACTCGCCTGGGTGCAGACTCCCCTGGTGCAGAGTACAGACTCGCCTGGGTGCAGGGTGCAAACTCCACAAGGAGGTACAAGGAGGCCTCAGGATCTGCTCAGATACGTATTTGTTTGTTACCCACCCTGCAGTCCAAATCAGCTCTGTGACATATTGCGAGATCCATAATATTTCAGTCAGTGAGATTTTCTCTATGTGAGGAGCTCCATATGAGAGGAACAGCAATGTTCCCCGTGTGCTTTGGCAGAACCTCGGCCTTGCGGGTCCTGATATGGTGCACCAATGCGGTAAATGTAAATGTAAATGTTACGTTTTTACATTTTGCTGGCTGCTTGGTAATGCAATTAATAGTTCATAAAAGCTCCCTTCCTGTTTATTAGTACTCACAGCTGTCAATTAACGATGGTGTCCAACCTCTCCGCCGGGGAATAAGAGCAGTACTATCACCAAGATTTGCTCACTGCAGTCCTGTTCATTCCATTTCATTGCCCATTTGCACAAATGGTCCTTTTTTGCGTAATGTTATGTTTTAACTCTATCTGTAAACTCTATTTTAACTGTATTTCATGTCCATGTCCCTGTCTTTCATAGATCTTTTTATTCTCTCTCATGCTCACACCCTTGCATCATGTAGCTGTTAATGGTGAGATTTTGATGGCAGTTCTGTCTTCTTTTGTTCATTTTCACTGCCACAGTGGTTAAATTAATAAATGTCTCTGCTAGTGGACACTATTCAGAGGGGGAAATGGTGGAGTTGACGTTTGGCGTATGAATAAGGCCCCCCCATGATCATCAGACACAGGCCTCTCTGAGCTGGCAGTGCTACCACCATCTTTCTTTCTGTCTTCTTAGTAACCTGAAGTCATTTTCTCCAGGGATTAAAGGTTTATCCTTCATCTGCCAGGGCTTCTGGTTCACATACCTCGTTTCTATGGAAACCGATTGCTGGTTCCGCAGAGTTTGTTTGGTGATTCATGGTCTTGCCACCTCGGATGTGATCATGACGTGTCCATCAGTGAATGGGTCACTGGATGAACATCTCCCTGCATCTTCTGACATCATAGCCTTCATTGGGCATCTGCGGCAGATTTCACTGAGCGTCTGCAGCTGCGTTCACTGGGTGCCTGCAGCCGTGGTTCGAACCCCTTCACCGGGTACATACTGCCGTGCTCACTGGAGGCCTGCGACCATGCTCACTGGGTGCCAGTTGTGGGGGGATATGCCTTCACTGGGCACGTGCCGCTGTGTTCACTGGGTGTCTGCAATGGGTAGGATACACCTTCACTTTTCCCTGGTCACTAATGTTAGCCTTCAGTGGGTTGCATGTGGTCCCTCCTCCTTAGCTGTTGAACCTTGGGGAACAGAGTCCCGAGAGTGGCTGTGAAGAGGCGTGGTCTCTCATTGGAGGAGCGCTGCCTCTCTTTGGCCAATCAGAGAAGGCAGGGGCTGTCACCACCCAGACCATTTGCGTCGTGTCCCCTCCCTCCCACTTGAAGAGTGTGTCGCTTACTCTGACTTGGTGGAGGGGGGGCAATTCACTGCATGCACCCCCCCACCAGCTACAAACAGCACATTGTTACTTAAGATAGGAACATCCTGTAAATAAATAAGATGTACAGCAGTATGTAAATCAGGGTAATTATTTCCATGTCGTGAGGAAAAGTCTGCTGCATAGCGCTCTTCTGCGAGCAGGGCGCCCCCTGTTGACATTCCTCCATGTCACCCTGCAGTCTCTATTGCACATTTCTCACTCTCCGCCTTTCATCATGGCGTGCTGTCGCCTGGCATCCTGGTTTTTTTTTGGGCGATTAGCAGCATCTGTGCATCCCAGAGTGTTAAAAGCGTCCCCACCAGTCCTGCTGTTTCCTCCCCCTTCCTCCATAATGAACATTATTTCCTGCTCTGTGGATTGTTTCAGGAATGTGGCTGATCACCGGCACCTTTGCAGTGAATCTGCATGCAGTGGCATCGTGACTCACTGGCTGCTTCCCATAAGCCCGCTCTTCTCCCATCACACCCGTATCTCGTGCTCTAGGTGCCCCCCTGCGTCCGGGCTCCCCCGGCTCTGGGTCACCCCCTGCCTCTTCTTCAGCTATCCTAGCAACCAGCAGCCATTTCTACAGACAGACAGCCGTCCCCTATCTGTGTGCTGCCCCCAGTTCCCACATTTGTATCAGCATGGAGAGCAAAGGCCAGACCTCGCACCGGATGCCAGGAGAACACCGGAATGAGGGCCGTGCATGTTGCGTGATGCTGTGCCTACCTGATTCATGGGCCCCTTTCTGGGGTGGCCTAGCTCTGGCCATGCCGGCAGCTGGCACGCCAGGGGCACAGACCCTGCCAAGCCTTCAGACTGTTCACACATCCAAACTGATTTGACATTCAGTGTCCATCCTGACCTGGACTAACCCACTCTTTGTTTTATGGGTAACAAAAGGTAACAGTACATAAACCAGAAGCAGAGATTTATTTACATTTATTTAAGTCACTGTTATCCAAAGCAACAGAAAGAGCAGCGTCAGCCAGTCTCTCAAGCAAATGGTTAAGGGACTCACTTAAGGGCCCGACGGTGACAGTTTCTTTACTGAATTTAATCAAAAATCTGCTTTAATCGAAGCTAAAATGAACATTTTATCATTTCCGTTTGCCTGCCGTCTCTTGTGATTGCCAGTCATGTTGCAAACCAGCATAATCTACAGTTTGCGTTTTCACAGCCTCGAGGATCTTTGGGAAATGACGTCGGTCATGACATAACACTAAATAACTGCATATTAGCTGACGGCAGACCCTGTGCTAGAGTGAATACATTCTGACCTTGAGGTAGAATAGCGTGAGTACGTTCTGACCTTGAGGTAGAATAGCGTGAGTACGTTCTGACCTTGAGGTAGAATAGCATTTGTACGTTCTGACCTTGAGGTAGAATAGCATTTGTACGTTCTGACCTTGAGGTAGTGTGAGTACGTTCTGACCTTGTGGTACAGTGAGTACCCAGAGAGTACTCAGAAACAGAGGTTGATATGGAAGGCAATGTGTTTCCTGGTAACATCTGAGGGTTCTGGATAGCACAACATGCTGCTTCGGCATCTCCAAAATAAGGGATGTGTTGATTTAATATTTTGTGTAGGGACTGAATGAGGCCAACAGGGGGTCCCCAAACCCCAGGGCCCCATGTAACTGCGTGGTTTGACTGGTGGTGAACAGCTGAGGGTGACAGATACATAAAAACAAATTGTTTACAATATGTGGCTCATCATCTGCTAATGAACTAGATGAACTCAACATAATTTTCCAGACAAATTCCGCTTCTCAAAAGAGTTTTTCTTTCTGATAACGAGCTGATACAATATTCCTTTTCTAAGGAATCATAATCCCTTTCCATGAAAATGGAATTAATCCAGTATCGGAGCTGAGATTTAATATCCATGGACAGAGCTGAAAGTCACTCAGTACGGCAGGGATTACCGTTATTGCGATTGATTTTAATAAGCCGCCTGTTACAGTTGACTCAGCTCATGTTCCATTCTGTGGTTTTAAAACACAAACATTCAGGGCATGAAGGCTTTTGAACCCGATCCGTTTGCGGCCTCCCCGTGTCTCCCTCATGTTGGTGCTCCGCTGGTTGTCCAGGCCGCCTCCCCACTCTGCCGCCTCGTCCTCACTAACCCCCAGCCACCCCATCACTGTATCGATTTTGCCCGGATTGGTTATTATTTCCTGCTCCCAGTCGTCTAAAGAGCCTGGAAGATTGACGGGTCTCATAAGAAGCTGAGGGTCACCGGGTGACGCCTCGTGCCTGGAAGGGTTTGGCCTTTGATCATGACTTCCTGTGTTATGAGTAATATATTAAAAATCATAGAGGAAACCTCCCCAAAGCAGTGTGTGTGATGACTTCCCGCTTCACTGTACAGAGACGCTGACTCCTTGCTCCTTGGACGGCTGGTTGGAGCTCACCTGGGAGAATCTGCAGCTGTGAGGACATCGTCCACTGGACCTGAGGGTGAGGCCTTCAGCAGGATCACTTCCCCTGTTACTTACCTCCCTTCTGCTTCTTGCTGCTGTCATATTCTTCTGGTCATACTGGCCCATTGTTTGAAAGACATGTCCGAGATCAAGGACAACTTCAGCAATGTGCGGCAATTCCCTTTAACAAATAAGTTTCTGTGTGTCTCGGTGAGTCTCTCTCTATCTCCAAGTGACTCCGCTTGTCTTCCGCTGTTTCTGTGTGTCTCGGTGAGTCTCTCTCTATCTCCATGTGACTCCTCTTGTCTTCCGCCGTTTCTGTGTGTCTCGGTGAGTCTCTCTCTATCTCCATGTGACACCGTTTGTCTTCCGCCGTTTCTGTGTGTCTCGGTGAGTCTCTCTCTATCTCCATGTGACTCCTTGCTCCTTGGACGGCTGGTTGGAGCTCACCTGGGAGAAGCTCCTGTAACTGGAGGAGATGCGAGTGAAACGCAGCTGTACTTGGAAGCTTTTGTTTAGCCTCCCATGACACTGACCTTCTTTGAGCTTTTGTCCAGTCTCAGGTCTTTTCTGTTGTCCATTAATTACAAAATAATTATAATCATGCTACAATCTGAGTTGGCGGACAGACTAGGGTTTCCCCAAGGGGATGATTTCACTTGAGTCTTGTCTGTAAGAAGTAAGGTTCAGATAATAATATCAGCCAGTACCTTGGAGTGAGTGTGAGAGATGGGGCAAACAAAGCACTCAGATGGATAAACAAAGGTCACTTCCTGATTGTGCAGCTTTATCCTTCTGGTAGTGCAAGGTGTCTGCTGTTCCATTGGCTGGTTAAAGGTCATGTGACCAGAATAATCCAGTCAATCCATTTCTGCCCTGAGGATGGGATTTCCCAGGAGGCTAAAGGAATGGGCTGGATCTCAATGTCCAAGCGATGCCATGCCATTGTGGCCACTAATGGAGTTTTCTAATTTATACCTTAATGACGTTTACTGTGTTCTCATTGCTTACTGTTAATATTGAACTTAATTAGGAGCCTCATTAGCACTCTATTTGCTGTTGTTTAGCACCATTTGTAGCTCTCGATTGGATACTACTTTTCCTCACGGGGTGTTTAACATGGTTTTGGCCCTTGACCGCCTGCATTTAATGCCTCATATTAAACTCTGTGGAAATTCAGCTTCATTGTTAGAATTCAGGTTTCATTATTTCCATCTGTTTGACCTGTTCAGAGAGAGAGAGAGCATTTTCCTGACAAGGTAAGAGCCACAGCGGAAAAACCTGTAATATGGGAATAATTTAATAATAATACAAAAAACATACAAACCGTACCTACATTTCATTACATACATACATCCTCATACGTACCTACATTTTAGTAAATACCTACATCCCTGTACAGACCTACAACTCAGTAAATACCTACATCCCTGTACAGACCTACATCTCAGTACATCCCTGTACAGACCTACATCTCAGTACATACCTACATCCCTGTACAGACCTACAACTCAGTACATAACTACATCCCTGTACAGACCTACATCTCAGTACATACCTACATCCTCATACATACCTACATCTCAGTACATACCTACATCCCTGTACAGACCCTCAACTCAGTACATAACTACATCCTCATACATACCTACATCCCTGTACAGACCTACATCTCAGTACAGACCTACATCTCAGTACATACCTACATCCTCATACATACCTACATCCCTGTACAGACCTACATCTCAGTACATACCTACATCCCTGTACAGACCTACATCTCAGTACATACCTACATCCTTGCACATACCTACATCTCAGTACATACCTACATCTCAGTACAGACCTACATGTTGGTTACAGTGCCTAGCAGCCTGAGACGGGAGCCCCACTTGCCTTCCCCCGACATGCACAAAGGGCAGAGTCATGGGCGAACGGCCTGGGCACATTAACGTGTCAGGGTGTGCGTGTGCAGGCTGCTAGTATCTGCTCTGTGCCACCCTGCAGAGATGCTTCCTTCACTTTGTAAACTTGCCGAAGTGCCGTATCAGCAGAATGTGCTGAAGTGCGTGGCTGTGTGGGCCGGGCCGGGCCGGGACGCAGAGAGATCCGGGGCGGATGGCACAGAGACTGACTCACCGGCAAGACGCCTGGCATGAGTAGGAAGCGTGTCACTCTGCCTGGCCCCCCAAGGACATTACCCCATGGGGCCTCCTCCTCCAGTGTTACCTGAGCACTGGGGTTCACTACCACTCAAACCCTTCATTTGCATGGAGCTCCTGAGCCCCCCTGTTGGCCACAAACAGTCACTACATCAAATATGAAATAACCATCTTCCCTATTTAGGAGATGCTAAAGCATCCTGTCCTGTTTACGGGCGCCTTGCGGTCTGCCTGGGCGGCTGCACTGACAACACGACCGTGTGACTGCAGCCACCTGGATGCTCAGCTTGTGGTGCTTATTCCCCACAAGCCTGTTTCTCCAGTGATACCGTTTGTCAGCTGGGGGTGGGGGGTGTGGCCAAGCTTATGTCTGTATGGGCCACATACCCACCCCCATAACTCTCCTCTATGTTAGGTAAATATTATGTATGCATGCAGGGAAAGTGAAGAGCCACAATGTCTGCTATCCGACAGTAAACTGAAATGCAAGCAGGTGCCCTGTGCTTCCGGAAGCCTGACCGGACCCCGACATGTCGGAGATGAGCATCTGTCACTTTACTGAAATTCGTCTGGAAAAAAAACAAGATGCGCTATTTCCCAGGGAGGCTTTTAGCCGGGCTGCTCTGCCCAAGTTCCTGTCTGGCTTCCTCTGCTTAAACGTCTTTGTGCTCTTCAGCGATAACAGCCCCACACCCCCCCATCCAGGCCAGCAGCAGGAGCAGAGGAGGAGGAATCAATGCAGCACTGCATAAAATCCCTGACAGGCACTCTCTGAAGACGGCCGTGTTCCCACCGCTGCCCTCGCTTTCCGAACACGTGGGAGGGATGGCCGGTCCTTCTCCATAAGCGAGGCTGTTCTGTATGTCCGTGCTTAGAAGGTCTCCGGTTCGAGTGCTGTGCTAAACTGAGTCATCATAACTCCTTGAGCAAGGCCCCTAACCCCAGAAACCTCTGTGCCCTCATTTCTGCTCTCACCCATATAGATGGGGGGTGTGGAGCCCCTTTGAGGACCCATGTCTACCTGAACATGCACAGATGGTGGATAAAGTAGGATGGCCTGGTATCCCAGTATTCAACTTGGTATTCAACTTGCAGAAAGGTATCAAGTATGTGTATTTGTATTAACTCATTCTTTTGGCGATTTTGGCGATTAAAATTTAAAGTGACGGCATTTCATTTTCAGAATTATAGCTGCCCTTTGAGAGCCCATGTGAGGAATCACCTGTCCCTCTGGTGTCAGTTATGGTCCTGCAAGGAAGGTCTCTGATCTGGCTGTGCTTCTTCATCTCTGAAGCTGTGCTTGGCTCATCCGCAGTAATTAGATGCTTCTTTATTGACAGTTATAATAGAAACACGTGTCTGTAATGCTGACTAATTTGTTTACTTGACAGCAGAATGAACGACCTCTGTTGCCTTTGAAGCACGCTGACGCTTAGCTTTCAGAGCATTGCTACTTTTCTGAGCCGCCAAAGCAATCATTTAGATCCTTGTTTGTAAAGAAAAAATAGCTCATTAAAGATCATAAAAGACAACATTAATCACACTTGAGAGGGCGAGCATTTGGCAGATGAACTCTCCTTCAAACGCACCATTACGTGTTTCTCTGTGTGTTATTTGGCGACCCTGTAGCCCAGAGCAAACACAGTTATTTACATGTTTCATCTCTTGAAGATGAGGGAGGATCATTCGAATATTCCGGAGAATTCCACCTTCAGAGATGACATGTGTCCCGCAGATCTCGTGACTCAGGCTGCGCTGGCGCCCGGCATCCGCCCGCTTCTCCTCGTTAAGCTGTCTTGGCTCCGGTGAAGGCCGACTGTTCCCACTCAGCACCTGTTTCCCTCTACCGTCTTTCTGTAAACTGCTGCTGGAGAAATAACACGTCAGGCTGACTGGCAGGGCCGCTAAGGGCCGGGTGCATGAATCGCCGGCGTCTCGCTGCCCGTAAGCCTGTTTGGTTTTGCTGGTATTTACCGAGAGCGAGTCACAGACAGGGGACACCTTTATGTTTGAGAGGCGACTGGGTGAACGCTGTACGTCGGCCTCGGAGGACGCCGGCACCGGCGGCTGTGTAGCTACTGCTACACCAGCGTTTGGGTTCTGCTGCTCCTTGGTTCTGAATGCAAAGTACATTCATTGACAAAAACGCTGCCCCGCGATACACTTTGTCCCGGTGCGAATGCGACTTTCCTGCAGCTAGCATGTGGCTAAATGCAGCGAATGGCCCAGCACAGGCGGTGGCCCATGGGAGTGTCGTCACACACTCATCCCTCCCTTTATTCGGGCCTTTTATACCCTCCTGCTTTAACGGCGCCTCCGTTTCAGCCAGCAGCGTGTCTAACTTTCATGTGATCGCACGTGAGTGTTCTGCTGCGGCTGGGCACAGAGTCGCTGTCTCTGCACGTTTCGGGAGCTGCTCTCTGGCATGGGCGGGGTGGGGGGGCGGTATAAAACAGAGTGACTCACTAACGGCTGGAAATGTGTTTTCCTATGAGTGTGAGTTCAGTTTTCGCTGTCACTGCGGAGGGTGTGGGGGCCCCCCCTCAGCAGCAATGATCGCAGGAGTATCGCTCCACTGCTGTGCGGCCCACATCTCCTTCACTGCTGCCGGTGCGGACTTTCGATCTGTCCAGCTGCAATCAGAATCACAAACAGCTCTACAGGCCAAGTATGTTCACACACGGGGAGTCTGTCTCCAGCTGCCTGTGGCTCTCATACATAAAGTAAATACGCAGTCAGGACAGAACAGTGGTCACACAGAAGTGCCAGAGTGCCTACCAGTGCAGTGTTAGAATAAATACATTATGTGGAGTACAGTGCAGTGAGTTATTTACGATAACGGGCCATGCGTGGGGTTGGGGGGAGGGGGGGTGCAGCTGGGCCTGAGGGTGCCCATCGCTGTCAGAAGCCACACAAGCAGGCATTAAAACCAGAGTGGCAGTTGTGGGCCGGCCGCAGCACAGAGCAAATTCCCGGAATTTGGAGATTCCTGGTTTGAAAGCTTGAAAGAAAAAAATCAGCACGATCAGTGGAAAAACTACGGCTCAGTGGCCAGTCGACACACAACTGCAGCACTGCCCCCACCGGCGCCCCCACCTCCCTGCCCTACTTACGGCCTGACGCTTGGGTACCAAGAGTACCCGTCGTTTACGTAACTCCAAGGGCACTGGGAGAGGGAGCAAAGAGAGAGGGAGGGAAGGAGAGAGAGTGAGAGAGGGAGGGAAGGAGAGAGAGTGAGAGAGGGAGAGAGAGAGAGAGGGAGCAGGAGGCCCAGAATGCAGGCCGCTGCTGCTCCTCCTGTCAGGATGAAGAGGATATGTGTGTGAGAGGGAGATACAGAGATATAGAGAAAGAGAGAGAGGGGGAGAGACCCAGAATGTGGTCTGGTGCCGGTCCTGTCAGGGTGAAGAGTGCATGTATGTGAAAGAGAGCGAGAGAGGCGGGGGGGAGCGAGCGCCTGACGACGGCAGGTAGGTGAGCAGATAATTAGCTTTCCCCTCAGGCTCCTACTAACCCAAATCAGGGGTGTTCAGTTGGACGCAGCCCTCTGCTGTGGAACAGGCAAGTCTGCAGTTCCCCTCGTCAGGGTGGCTGTTTGTATCAGCAGAGGTGACCTCAAGGGCAAGCAGCTTTCAGAGCAGAGCATCTGCAGGTTTGCTTCATAAAGGCTGTAAAGTCCCTCATACCTCACACTTCGGGGGGGGCGCGTCATTCGTAACCCACACTTCAGGGAGGGTCGCTTTCCTCGTATCCCGCGCTTCGGGGGGGGGGGGGGGGG
>JAODKF010000068.1:32005753-32022789 GCA_026779585.1 Mormyrus proboscirostris | reverse complement strand
GGGGGGGCATGTCCCTCGTACCCCACTCTTCAGGGAGGGTCGTGTCCCTCGTACCTCGTGCTTCGGGGGGGGGCAGGGAGGTACGCCACACACCAGGGCACTGTGAAGGATGTGGGCTGCCGCTCTTCCCCTCGCATGAGTCAGGGAAACCTCAAATCACCAGAGTGTCCTACATTCCCTCCTCTGGTGCGAGGCTCACTCTGCCTGAAATAAACATGCAGATATCCTGCTCCTTCTCCACTTGAGAGCATCATCATTTAGGCCACACTGGGTTTGTGAAATCATTTATCATTTTATGAGCAATTCAAAACTAACGCAAAAAAAGACTCCTCTCAAACGAGAGAAATCAGTGTGACTAATTAAGGTTTTATTCAGAATATTCGATTTCATGCCTCTTTTCTGCCTGGTAAATATTCTTGTCGTTCAGCAGGAGGCATGATAACATCAGTGGGTTGAAGATGGAGGCTGAATGTAGCTTCTGGAAGCTTCCGTAAGCGCATTTAAACATCCGTGTGCCATCACCAAGCTGCGGGCCGAAACTTCCTAAGAGGAGCTGCACGTTCTGCTTGCAGTCTGTCACTGGTGTGTGAGGCCAGGGAGCTGGTCAGGGGTCAGGGGTCTCCCGGAAGCTGGGGGGACGTATCGCTGGTATGCCGCTAATGGCCACATTCTGCTTACATGCCCCTCAGGCAGGTGGTGGAGGTGCAGGACACGAACAGCTCTGGAAGCTCCATGTGGCCTCGGGGGGGCGGGGCCCCCTCCATCAGCAAAGAGCGAGGCTATGGAAGGATGGGGGGGGGCCCACACTCCTCAGCAGGCTCCCAGTCTGCCTTTACCGCTGCCGCTCAAGCCGCTTAATGGGAAGCTTTCCTTCTCCTGGTCTGGCTTATGTTTGTCCATGGAGAAAGGGAGTCCTAAAATTGGTTAACACCAGCATCATCCTGGCGTGTATCCAACTAAACTGGTTATCATTTCCCAGCTCACCTAGGTCTCTGTTTACCTGTTTCCTCAAGATGCTGTTAGCTTGTCTGACAAAAGCTGACTGCTCTCTACAGCAGCTGCTGTCTCTTTACTGCCTGCATTTCTGGAGCTCTAAGCCCTTCGCTGGATGCCGCTGCCAGATTATGGGGATTTTTCCTTAGCAGGACTCATGCTGTTCCTCCAAGAGAGAAAAAAAATCAGCTTTTAATGATGTACAAGATCATGACAATGTTTGTGTTTGCTTATGATTCTCTGGCTATTTAAATATCACCCTGCAAATGAGCTGTAACCACGCAAGGCTGCTCCACATTTTGAGGCTTATATTTAAGAACAAAGTCATTTTACATGAATATGTGAGATCCCCGTCTTTGAGGGTAAATGTGACACGCACCCCCCATCAGCCACGCGCGGTGTGACCCCACACATGACCCTTTGTTATTGTGTTTTAGGACTCCTCTTGCCTGCAGGATCTCTCTCGGCATTCCTCATTAAACAGTGTCCTCCTCTCTGCAGTCCATCAGCACCTTCCAAAGGTCAGTGTAGACGGATTCCCCGTAGTATCTCAGCACACTTAGTGGAGATCTCAGCAGTACAAACGGCATTATAAATGCTGCCTTCACATGATCGCAGGCAACGTCAACCCGTGATCTCTGAGTTCTCGCTGGTCATCTCTGCGCACTTCTGTACCTCTGAGATACAGCTAAAAATTCTCTGTGAATTAGATATAAGAAAAGCTACTGAAATTTCAGTAATATCCAATCACAGTCAACTGGTGATCAGTTGGTTGGATTTGTTCATGATTTGAGGACAAATTGGTTTTGAACCGATTAAACTATAGTTGACTAGCAAACCACTTATATGTTTGTTGCCGGGAAGTTTTGTCTTTAGACAATGATTCTGGTTAAGAATTAACTTTATTTCCAGTTGAAATAAAGTGGGTCCACTACAAACCCTTAGTTTGATTAAAGTGCAGTGTTTAAATCAGCCTTGCCTTTACTTTGCAGAGATGTTTAAAAAATGTACAAAATTTGACCTCTTTGAGTTTCATTAATGAGCTGCATTGCACTGCATCACCCCGTCACATGCCAGATGCAGAGAGCTGTGTGCCGCTTCTGCCAGAGACACACTGCAGGGCACTGAGCATAAAGGCTCTGTGGATGAAGGCGATTCCTTCGGTGGTTTCACAGCTCTGAGCCTGGCCACTTTGCAGCTGTTTTTAACCCCACAAGAGCCGCGTTAAGACAACAGAGCCTGTATTTCTCTTGAAGTATCAACCTACCTTTTTATTAGCTCACTGGAGTTTTACTTACACAAAAATGTTCTGAGGGCACAACAACAAAATAATTGATTCAGAAAGATAACTACATAGATCATAGATAAGGCGGGACCAAGACATCTGATTGGTTGGAGCTGCCTCCTCTAGTTGCTTGGACCTACCTCCTCTACAATCTGATTGTTTATCTCTCTGCCATGTCAGCCTTTTCTCAGACTGCACTGTGCGGCCTACCATGCAGACCCTCATACAGTCCACATGGCGCGGTCTACCATGCCGACATCCGCACAGTCCGCCTAGGGTGGCCTGCCATTCTGACCTCCACAGTCTGCACAACCTAACAACTCTACTGCTTTTTGACGTTAATCAGTTAATCGGTTGGTGCGCTGCTGCTAGACAAATTCTCATATAAAATTCGATACAAAACAAACACGCCAGCATGTCACCAGCAGCTCTTATGTGCTCTTCTTAAGCACCAACACATAAATATCTCAGTGCTGGAAATGATCTTGACAGATATCTTTCCCTGTGACAACAACCCTGCCATATTCTGTTTGGGGCTGCTTTATTTCAATGCTGTAGTGTGTGGTGATCTTTTTGTTTCCATGGCAATTAATGACCAGCTTCATGCCCACGGTTTCCACAGTTACTGACCAACGTCCAGCTGGTCCCAGAGTCACCGAGAGACAGTACGTAAGGAGGGCCCCGCTGGGCCGAGTCACACCGCGGGATTCTGGGCCCTTGGCTTCGCTGGCTGTCCTGTGTTTGGGGTGCATCTTGTTCAGACACCCCCTGTACTTTCCTGAATTTGTCCTTTAAAGGGACATCGCCCCTTTTTTATGGTCTGGTTTTACAGCCCTGTCCTATAGTCACAACCCGCTATAGTAAACTTTTTCTGATAAGAATTTCAAACGCTAAAGCTCAGGTTAGGTCTGCAGTGACTTTCATCAGACACCCTTTTTATCTCTTTGCTTGATTCACCGTCCTCATCCACAGAAATGTGAGCGTGCACGAGCCCAAACAGTAACGTGCGCGAGGGAAAATGTCCCTTGCCGTGCTTGTATGACAGTCAGTATTTCATCTTTATTTAAAAGAAAGCTGCTGGTGAACCACGCCTGTTTAATGAAAATGAATGCACATTTAGCATATTCGTGGCTGTCATCCTCCTATCAACCTTTAGTTCTGTGCATCTCATTTTTGGAAATTTCTGTTATCACACATTTGGTACTGGAATGTTTTTCATTTTCTCTTCTCCCATAATATACATTTCTTCATTTACTCCAAGAGCTCACTGACCAGACAAGGGAGATATCAGATATATAAAAGGACTGTGGATGTGGTTTTATTTCTTCGGTGTTAAATCGTGGCAGTGTGTTAATGATAATGAGGTGTGAGCTGAGAGGAAGGCAGCATGAACAGCCCTCTGCAGGTCTGCGTGAGCTGAGGCAGGCAGCATGAACAGCCCTCTGCAGGTCTGCGTGAGCTGAGGCAGGCAGCATGAACAGCCCTCTGCAGCTCTGTGTGACCTTCCCGTAGGAGCCGGCAGCCCGCTGTCACACCGATCGCTGCAGGTCACCAAGGGCCTCTTTCTGCATTTTCTTCTAAGCCACGCTCTGCCCTTTTCTGCAGCCTGCTCCTGCAGACGTCCAGCATCGCTAGACCTGCTGACATTCACATTTGCACAAAAAGGGTTTGACAGTGTTTGAGGTGTTTTTGTGAGTCACACTGATTGGCGCATATTTGTCCCGTTCTCTGTCTTCCATCTTCTCACGCTTCCATGTGATGTGGATCCTCTGTATTCTTGTTCATTCATCCTCTAGTTACTTACCTGCTAATGATGCTGAATTTTAATAATCAGCATGTAGTGTAAACACCCCCCCACCACCAAGGAGCATGACCTTTAGCTTGGCAAGGCAGGACAATGGGGTGGGGGGGTTAGCTTGGCAGGACAGGACAATGAGCTGGGGGGTGGGCTTTACACGCTTTAATACACGCGTTAATGACTCAAAGAGCTACGTCTTCCACAGCTGAATCTTCTGTATGGGTTTCCCTTGTGAGAAACCAGGCAAGCTGTGATCCTGCAAAGATCCCAGTGGGAAAAGCACAGTGCCCTGCCTGGAATCGGGTCAGTGGCACCCAGGCCCGGAGGGTCCGTCTCTGCTCTGAACCGGGTCACGCTGCTAATCCCACCTACGGTTGCTGTCATGTGACTGAAACAATCCTGGTGGGAAGTGCAAGTTGCTGACCAATCAGACTTGAGTTCAGCCCCCATAGCATTTGCACATCACTGCTCCTCTGCCCACTCGCCTTAATGCACATCCCTGTACACCTCTGAATACTTTGTAGTTGCTTTGTCCTTCTGCACATGAATATGCACATCTATACCTAAGGCATAACATTATTTTTTGTATTTTATTTGGGAATTTGGTTCTAAATAGTATTTAAACTTTCACTCGTTCAACACGTGTACATGTTGCACATTTAAGGACTGTAATCTCTATTGACTACAATCTTCCATATTTATTCCTTTTTGAAATTTATGTTCTGTGTTATCTTTCAATGTAGGCACCAATACTGCCGGGACATTCCTAGATCACATAGGTGTTCCTGGTCAATAGGGTGAATCCTCCTTCTGATTCTGAAGCAGCTGAAGTGTAGTTTCTCTGCAGGGTTTCTTGGCTCTTTCTCCACTTCGCAGTGAGAAGTTTGGGGGTCCAGAGGGGAATCGAAATTCTGTGTGTCAAGAGCAGCCAGCTGAGGTATTTTGAGCATCTTATATGCATGCCACCCAGACCAGCCGCCTCCAAACAGAGGCACCGTATCCCCCCCAGCTGCCTCCAAACAGAGGCACCGTATCCCCCCAGCTGCCTCCAAACAGAGACACTGTACCCCCCAGCAGCCAGGCAAGGTCGGGGGATCTCTGGAATAAATCAGAGCTCGTGACCTCGGTGAGGGACGTGCTCTGAGACTTGCTGCTACCATGAGCTTCATGAGAAGAAGCAATGTGAGGAAGAGTAAGCAACAGCGCAAGCACCTGATGTTTTTATGAGCTTCTACTCTTACACTACAAAGCCGAGGAAGCATCAGTGTGAGAGAGCTTCAGTGCGTCCGTGTCCGCCGTCCAGCAGAGCCTCAAATGGCAGCACTTTGGCTGAAATAGATTAAAGCCTGATTTTCATGCCCTCCCTCCAGTCCTGCTGACACGGTCATTTTGTGTGATTATTAAGTGTTCAAGCAGGATACACTGAATATTTAAAATCAAACTTCACAGAAGGCAGGACTGGAAACCAGCATGACGAGCCTCCTTGTGTAATATTTATGAATACGAGCACATAAGTCAATACGTTTTATTTTGTAAGCAATACAGCACTTCAAACGGATGTGGTTTTTGTGTTGCTGTACATCATCCCTTGATGATGCCGTCACGCCGATACTGAAGTTCACGGGCTGCTGGATTCATGTACGTGGTCTCCCGCATGAGCACCTCACACGCCACCGCCAGGCAGGACGGGGGGCTGCAGCCTTTGGTCGCTCTCAGGACCCCCTTCAGATTCTGCAAATGGCAGCATCATGTCCCCCCCTCTGAAATAACGGCTGGCGTCATGCAGCCGGTTCATATAATCAGGCAATTCCTTCATGTCGAAGCCGTCTCCATTTTCCTTTGATAAAAGCGGGTTTGACCATCTTATTTCTGCAATTTAATATTAGCTTTAAAACATCACAGTTTTTAAAAGGGTGATTTTTTTAAAAGTGGGGTGCAAATTGTGACTGGGTGGGTTAGGCCTCTGTGTCTGTGGTGCAGACTAATACTGTCACGGGTTTAAATTCCATGCTAGGGAGAGCGGGCCCATTGAGCAAGGTCCGTTACCCCTAGGAAAAGCTCCGGGGGGGGGGCTGCTGGATGGATGACTGAGCCGGAGCTTACAGCAGAGGGAAGGGATGCAAATTATATGTGCTTCCTGGGATTTAAACCCACAACCATGCCATTGTTAGCTCAACACCCCAGGAAAGGAACATGCTGAAATATGTAACAGCTAATACAGGCTGGTGTACCTGTACAAATGGCAAACAAGCCTCAATGACCGATGACCAATCAAGTCACTGCATCTTTGGTGTCTTATGATGTCATGAGGCCTGATCTCCAACACAGCAGGAGGGAGAGCCAAGAGGTCCCTGTCATTCACAGGGAGGATTGTAACCAAGTAAGAGAGGAAAGTGAGATCCCAGGGAAGAGGGCATCATTCATCGCTGCTAAGCTGCCATCTTGCACTCAGACGCGATACAGGATTAGAAACAGCAGCGTTTCTGCCACACGACTCTGGCTGGGGTGACCACTCAGAGAGGCTACTAGTCTCTGTGAATCCCAGATGTGTTTAATGCAGAAATAGCAGGTTTTTATTCAGACACCAGGGTTAATGACAAACTTTTGTGTTTGTGGGTAAAACAAGGTGAATCATAAATAAATTATTGTAGAAACGTTTGCCCGAGCCTTTGAATTATTGAGGACTGTGGCCCGTTCAAGCAGGGCTGCAAGGCCAGGACATTTAACAAAAATGCGGAGAAACTAACTGTGTGACAGACACAGATTAACGTGACAGCGAGCAGCTTACCAGGTGCTGAAAACTAGTAAAACTGCATTCTTGTGGTACTGATGGTGTATAAATCTATGTTGTTCCAGAAGGTGCAGATCTGTAGTGAAACCGCACTTATGCATGCTGCGATGGGGATTATGATTCTGGCCCGACCTTATACCCCTCTGTGGTGCTGATTTAGGATATCGGTGACAGATGCAGTGACTATGCTCATCACCGTTTGCTTTATGGTGTCACGTGTGACCCGGAACTTTCTGCAGGTAAATGCTCCTCATTACATCCTGCCGGACATGGAGCTGTTCATCTCCTAAACATGTGACACCCAGGCCTAATCACCCAAGCCCACATAATGAGATAGATAGTCCAGAAGATAGCTAGTGCAGAAGACTGTGAGTGACTGTGCTGACTGTGGCTAACGGTGACTATCTATGACTTACTGCCCTGACTGTGCTGACTGTGGCTAACGGTGACTATCGATGACTTACTGCCCTGACTGTGCTGACTGTGGTTAATGGTGACTATCTATGACTTACTGCCCTGACTGTGCTGACTGTGGCTAACGGTGACTAACTATGACTTACTGCCCTGACTGTGCTGACTGTGGCTAACGGTGACTATCTATGACTTATTGCCCTGACTGTGCTGACTGTGGTTAACGGTGACTATCTATGACTTACTGCCCTGACTGTGCTGACTGTGGTTAACGGTGACTATCGATGACTTACTGCCCTGATTGTGCTGACAGTGGCTAACGGTGACTATCTAAGACTTACTGTCCTGACTGTGACTGATTGTGGCTAACGGTGACTATCTATGACTTACTGCCCTGACTATGCTGACTGTGGTTAACGGTGACTATCTATGACTTACTGCCCTGACTGTGGCTAACGGTGACTATCTATGACTTACTGTCCTGAATGTGACTGATTGTGGCTGACTTCCCTGCTTGTGCTTATTATCCTGACTATGCTTGACTGTACTATGGCTGACTGTGGCTTCCTGTGGCTGAACATTATTGTCTCTTTCCATGACCTCTCCCTTCGCCTGTCCCCATGGCCGACCCTCAGAATCGACCCCATGACCATTTCCCATGGTCTGTCTCCCAGACCTGTCCCCTGGCTCATCCCAGTGCCCCATTCCCCTTGATTTTTCCTTCTGGCCTCTCCCCTTGTCTGTCTCCATCACCCATCCCCATGGTCTCTCCCCTGGCCCGTCCCCATTTCCAGTCCCCCTGACTCGTCCCCATGGCCCGTCCTCATGGCCCATAGCCGTACACCTCCATGCTACTGGAAAGACTGAATCTTCAATCAGTGCCACAGCTCTATGTTGATTTGCTGGGGGAGTGAGCCCTGAGCCTTTCTCTCCGGGCCCCCGGTCCAGGCAGGCCTTTGTCCTGGTGGGTGGTGTCTGTTTTGATGATACTAATCAGATGTGGCATCATGGATTGCATTACAGCTAATTAGTACACGCTCCGGTACACACTCTGTAACAAGAACACGAATGATTACTGCCTGCCCTTGGACCCCCCCACTCCGCGTCTCCATGCCATGGGGGTAAAAGATGCTCGCTCCCATCCTTGGCTCACCGCACCCCTCTCTAAAGACTGATGTTTCCACATGATTTAATAGCACTATAGTATTTCCTGTCTCCTGCTCCAGCAGATCCTGTTCGTATAACTAATTACAGCTCACCTGACTCCAGCTGCTCTTCTCCTCCTAAATATGCTGCCGAGATCCTTCAGATTCCTCCCCCTCCCCCCAAAAAAAGGTTAAATATTTAATGTCTTCGGGTGTGATGTATTACCTCAAATGCGACCGTCGAGTAGAGCGGCAGGAAAGTTGAGCATGCAGAGAGTGATTGAATGCCTTCCCGTGAGCTGACATAACTTTTAAAATGCTAAACAGCTGCGTTTGTCGAAATGTCCTTGCAGGAGATAACTGTGGAGAGGATGACTCATTTGCTGGAATTGATCTGGTCAGTCTGATGTTATGGCCCTGTGGGGTACCTCCAGTGGGCTTGGACCGCTTCACAGGTATTCTCAGTCAAATGAGGGGTTCGTTTCTTGAAGGTTTGTCTGAAGTGCCATTTCAGTAAAGCAAGTTTTTGTTCTGCACGGTGGTCTATGGCAAAATGCTGTAATGACACCTGCGGTAGACGTGCCAGCCAGCCTGCCCCCTGGTGGCGAGGGCAGGCGTGACCATGACATTTCTGTGCGACATTTGGTATGTAAAAGCTGGTCTCCAGGATCCCTGCTCCATGCCTCCCATTGTTGTCACTTCAAAGCCTTTACTGTATTTATCCATACATAATGAGCCGTATGTAATCGCACTCACCAACCGCATCGCAGTGTAATACCAGTGACGCCATTCTGGTCACGTAGCCTATGGAATTAACGCAGACCTCATTACTGACATTGTCAAAGGCAGCACCTGCGAGACACAATGTGACCAGCTCTCGCTGGCGGTTTACACGAAGTTCAGCCTTTTCTCTTAGCAATACCTGCATCATGTCCACAGCTACACGTGAGCAAAACACGTGATTGGCTTGCTCACCTTGCACAGACCTGAAAGATAGCACACAGGTTGTTAACACATCGTTTTACCGCGGTTCACCAAAGTACAGTATGTATCATGAAGTGACCGTGGTAGGAGCTGAGTGTCCGCTGCTCAGAGCCCGAGTAAAGTGGCCTTAGCACCTAATCCTTCACAGGGATCCAGAATCATTTCCTGCACCTGGCATCCGGAGCTCATCTCACCTTCTAACTGGCCAGTATCTTCAGGAAAAGTTGTGGGGAACACTTGATTCCAACAATGAGGTCTCCCATCTGGCCTCACCCTAACCCTTCTGTCTGATCCAAACCCTAAGCCTTCTCTCTGGGTTCTATAACACCCCCTAGCTTCTGTCTGTGTAAGCCTGCAGTCTTGACTGACCTGCTCTCTATGGACCAGGCTTAGAAGAGCCATCTACCTCACGTGTGCAATGGCGTCAGATGTAGACGTGGATGGTCACATCTTCTCAATCATTAGTCTTATTCTCAAATGCAGAATGACCACTGGGCACTGGGGCCCCTTTCTGCCTCTGTGAATGACCACCACCTTGCTGGGGGGTGGGACAGGAGGAGCTTAACTTCATGATCCATGGGGGTGGCTCTAACAGCAAATGTCTCAACTGCTCTCTTTATTACCTGGTCTGCGTGGCATTTCGCCGCGGAGGCTATTCTTAGCGCGGCGGCTGGTGGGGGAGACCTCCTCCAGACAGGCTAACAAAGGAGCAAAGGCAGTCCTTCTCCGGGGGACTGCATCTGTTGTTTGCAGGGTCGCTTCTCGATGAGGGTCGTCATTAGCTGAGAGCACTTGATTTATATGAGGATCCAATGCAATAGAGCCAGTGAATTTAAATTCTGCTTTTATTCTCTTTTTCGGAGGCAAGCGGCCATCTTGTGAATGAATGGCGTTGTGTGATAATAAGGATTGTGTGACAAGTGGCTGGTGCACAAACTGATTTGACTATCGTGGCGAAGGAAGCTGTGTCCCCCTGTGTACCTGGGGGGGCGGGGCTGCTGTGTGGTTCTTTGTGCAGCTTAAGCCTCTGCACATGGGACCAGAAGGGCATCGGCTCCAATCCCAAACTCATCAGAATAGTTCCATCCGCACTGGGTTCTTCAATAAGGCCCTAACTCTGCAAAATGCTCCAGAGACACCAGATAGATGGCTGACCCTGTGCTCAGACCCCAAGCTTCACTCTCACCTCCATATGTGTGTGTCTGCATTAAAACTGAAAGCATGATGGGACATGTGACAACTAACACACTCCTATGGGTCTGTATTCGTAAAAATGAAAAAAGCTTCATCTCATTTGCAAAATTTCAGAAAGATTTTCATGGCTTCAAATCTACCAGCATCACCTAAGTGGGTCCAGTTTGATCACCGCCTCCACTGGTTTCTCCACACTGCAGTGTCCAGTTGTCCTGTCAGCCCCCCGCTAACCCATCTTAAGGTCGGCAGGATATGGGCAGTAATGACATTCTTGCATGGAGGTACTGGGTCCCATTCATGCTCTGGGTCGCGCTGCCAGCTGCCTGTGCACTCTCTGCATCCCCTGTCAGGGGTCAGTATCCGATAATCCATCGCCCTCTATCTAAAGGCCACCTGCTCTGAGGGCCATCCATCATCCCGGGAACTGCCTGCTCGCCGGCCGAGCTCTGTCATTTCCTCCTGCCTCACAGGCACTTCCGGGATGCCGAAACCCAGAATCAGCTTGTTTTTGTCGAGATGGGAATGACTCACGTGGACATACGCGTATCTCCTCTTAGCTGTGGGCCAGTCACTCCGCGATAACCCACAAACAGAGACTTTGCTCTGCTTTTTGGCCATGCTGCCTGTTCCATAGTAAATGAACTAAGTGGGCAGCGCGCCCCGGGCGGAAGCACAGGCTCACAGTGCTAAGACAGTTCCTGCAGTGGACCCACCATTGCATTGTCTTCCACTCATTTGCCTTTTAATCCTTTTTACCATGATGAATTCCAGCCATCCACAAGAGAGGCACTTTCCGAAGGCCTGAAAAGGCATACTTGAAGCGAACGTCTCTCGAGCAGAGTCAAAGATCTGAAATGTGCAACTGCTACATTGATTTCACCATGGTAACCGCATGGCCACTAAATGAATGTGCGGTTAATTACGAAGAAGTTGATTCATTTTGTTTTAATTGCATATTCATGAAAGGGGAGGCTGGCCTCCAGGTCTTTGGTTGAATCATTAAAAGCATCATTATGAAAGCAGTGTTCATCAAATGAAATTACTGTTAGCATGTGACTCATTGAAAGTTGGAAACTTTTCTGGAAATATGCTGGGTAATATTTCTCCATCAGGTATGTGGAGCAGTGTCAGTCCAAGGGAGAAATATCTACTGGGAGGTTCCTGAGGAGGGCGTGTGGAATAGAGCTGTTAGTTAGCATATGACCTAACCCCCCCTCCCTCCCCCCCAGAGTGCTGTCAGTGTGCTGCCCCATTCATTCACTCATTCAATCAGTCCAAATCAGAAGGTTGCCAATTCAAATCCCAGGGTCGGCAGAGTGATTTCACTCTTGGGCCCCAGAGCAAGGCCCTTAATTCAATTTTCAATTCAATTTTATTTGTATAGTGCATTTTCACAACATTAGATTGTCTCAAAGCGCTTTACATTCTGCTTGCCCTTTAACCCCAAATTGCTCCAGCGATTGGCTGACCCAGCATTCTCAGAAACGTACATCACTTTGGATGAAAGCGTCATGACTCAGTTTGGCAGGAGTTAAGCAGTGACACCACTCATTGGACCCCTTAAGTCTGACACTGTATTTAAGCCAAGCAGCATTTAAAAACCAGAGGCATCTCCGGATGGTGAAATGGCTCCATGCCCCTGCACCGGGAAGCGCTTATGCAGGACGCTTCCAAACATCTTAGCTTTGTGCAGGGAGCCAATGGAATCTTCGCCCTCATCATTACGCTGATTTTGTTACTTTCAAACAGCATTCTGGTAATTGTGCTGGCTACTGATATTTACTTGGTAGAGATGAAGAAGTGAGTGTGTGTGAGAAGGTGTGATGGACCTGGTGTCAACAGACTCTCATGAGCCAATCACTTTTGAAGAAGCTACTGATTTTCGCATTTGATGGACGCCTTGTTTCCCCTGAGTAAAGTGACTGGACATATCTGCAAATGAAAATAGACCTGGAAGACAGGGGACAGTGGTTTTGCTTGGATTATGTTGGAGAATTTGGCAGTCTCTTTTTTCAGCTTTGATGTTAACTTTGGCTTTTGGTTAATTTTGCTCTTGCTGTTTTGTAGAATCTTTGGCCTTTTGTTCTTGGCTGTATTTGTGGTTTTGTTTGTATTTTATTTCCTCTTTGCCTCTTAGTTAGAGGAGTAGGAAGTATGATTCTTTCTGTTTGATAGCTTTTCTTCCTATACTGTATGTAAAATAAGGAAATTGTGTTTTTGTGTTTATGGCCTACAACCCAAGACCTAAAGGAGTCATAACAGTGGGACATATGGTAAATGCAGCTTTGTTGGATGGACAGTTGTGGTTTGATGGAAACGTGCCCCCACAGCCCTGCATGGCCCACATTTCACCAAGCAGTATTTATACAAGCAGTGAGTATGTATACCTCTGAAGAACTTATCGTCTGAAGCAAACAAAATGTTGCCCTGCAGCCAAAGATTCAATTCAGAGCAGCCGAGTCACTCAGCCAAAGTGGCACTGAGGCCTCTTGGCCGGGGGAGCGGGTCCTGCCAGGAGCAGGGTGTCCGCTCCAATCGCCAGACCGCAAATAACTCCCATTCCGCCATTAAATATGAAAACCCGGTTTTCTGTGCATATAAAATATTAAAATTTAAATGCATGTTTCACTCTTTGCTGACAAGGTTAAGAACTGTTCCCCCATTAAAAACGGGTGGGAGGTGACGCCTGCCATGTGGCTGGCTGGCAGATGGGGGTAGCACCACGCTGTCTGCTGTGGGCCCTCGCTGGGTCAGGGCCAGCGAGACACTCTGCTGCCCAGTGGTTGGATCCTAAAGTGCATAAATGGCCACGTTGTGTGGGACAGGGGCCATTCTCATTCTTCAAAGAAAAAGGTTGCATTTTGGCTAACATTCGTAGGTATGTAATTTAGTTTATCTTGAGTTATTGGATGAGTAATAGTTGCTTTGTGCTAATGTGATAATAGCCCTGAAATTTCACAGGAGATCCCAATAATCTTTGCTCTGGGGCACATCTGTACATCTGAAGAATTAATGACCTGATGATTGTATTGGCTTATATGACACCCTGCCCAGCTATGCGTTTCACCATAACTGTACTCCGCTTGGCTGTAAGCCCGCCCTTCTCCCCTGAGTTGTTTCATTGATTATACACCAATCAGCCATTACATTAATACCACCTGCCTAATATTGTCTATGTGCCCCTTGTGCTGCCAGTACAGCTCTGACCCATTGAGGCATGGACTCCACAAGACCTGTGAAGGTGTCCGAGCGAGACAATCTGCTGCCCAGTGGTTGTGGTATCTGACACCGATAGCAGCAGATCCTTTAAGTCCTGTAATGAATCAGATATGTTTATCCAGCACATCCCACAGATGCTTAATCGGATTGAGATCTGGGGAAATTGGAAGCCAAATCAACACCTTGAACTGCTTTTCATGTTTCTTAAACTACTGTTGAACAATTGTTGAGGTGTGACAGGGCGCAATATCCTGCTGAGAGAGGCCCTGCCACCTGGAATACCGTTGCCATGAAGGTGTGTACTTGGTCTGCAGAAATGTTTAGGTAGGTGGTACATCCACATGAATGCCAGGAGCCATGGTTTCCCAGCAGAACATTTCGAGGAGCATAACACTGTCTCTGCTGGCTTGACTTCTTCTCATAGTGCATCTCGGTGCCATCTCTTCCCCAGGTAAAATGACACACACGCACTCAGGCATTGACATGATGTAACAGAAATGTGACTTATCAGACCTGGACACTATCTTTCATTACTCCATGGTCCAGTTCTGACATAGTAGGTGCTTTGGGCAGTGCACAAGGGTCAGCAAGGGCACTCGTTAATTTTATGGCTGTTCGTTCATACGGACTAAGTGCAGCAAGAAAGCCAAACACTGACTGGGATGTCTCTGTGGCGCGTTCAGGTTCTCTTGGGGATGCCACTGGGATGTCTCTGTGGTGCGTTCAGGTTCTCTTTGGGTTACCATTAGAACATCTCTGTGGAGCATTCAGATTCACTTTTGGTTACCATTAAGACATCTCTGTGGTGTGTTCAGGTTCCCATTGGGATGCCACTGGGATGTCTCTGTGGTGTGTTCAGGTTCCCTTTGAGATGCCACTGGGATGTCTCTGTGGTGTGTTCAGGTTCCCTTTGAGACGCCACTGGGATATCTCTGTGGTGGTGTTCAGATTCTCTTTGAGTTACCATTAGGACATCTCTGTGGCATGTTCCGGTTCTCTTTGGGATGCCATTGCAACGACACTGTGATGCGTTCAGGTTCTCTGTGGGAAGTCATGGGGATGTCTCTCTGGTGCATTCAGGTTATCTTTTGTGCTGCGCTGAGCCCAGGCATGGGGACAAGCATAGACTGGTGGTGCATAAGTTGAGCTGCCATTTCCCTGACGTGCAGAAGTTGCTTCAGCACTGCCCAAACGCAGCCTGCGCAGACCCACCTGGCCACCTGCACTGCTCTAATGCATCATTTACATGCTGAAGTGTCCAACTGCCTCCCACATCCAGCTCCTGCCTTATGTCCCAGGCATTTGTTGAAAGTCACAGCATGCTGGGAATTCAGCCTCTCTATGCTTCCCACAGGAGGTTCTGCCAGAAAGCTTCCGTAGGGACTGTCTCCCAGATCTGTGAAGCTGGGAAAACTTAATGTGCTTAAGGCATGCAGATGAGGGTTAAAGGTCACATGCAAGCATGGTGAGGTCTGATTAAGGTGCTCTTTGAGGCATTCACACTGAGAGAGAAGCTGCTTTTACTGCTCAATATGCTGCCTTTAGATTGATGGATTGTCAGGTGGTCATGACTGAACATCTATTTGATGACGGTGCCGTTTCCCACAAAGCGGGGCTGCTGAGGTGTCCAGGGCTTAGCCACCTTGTTAATCGTTACCCCCTCGTAACTGTCAGGTCAATACTGAAGGCATCATTGAACCGGAGAAATGATTGCACCCAAGGTCTCACATTAATACTGCACTGTGCAGGAGATCCCTGCAATGGTGGTGGGTGGTGGGTGGGGTGCCTATAATCATAAAGTTGGTGGTTCAAATCCCAGGGTCGGCAGAGTGATGTCACTGCTAGGCCCCTGAGCGAGGCCCTTAACCCCCATTGCTCCCAGGACTGTCCGACCCTGTTCTCTCAAAAAGCCCGTACTTTGCTTCAGATAAAAATGCCAAATAATGTAAATGTATGTTACGCATGTCCCATTCCAGGCCTCCTGTCAGATGGATGAGACAGCCAGTGATGTACTGAAGGCAAAGCCTGACTCCACACCCCACTTTAAAGTCATGACTCTTTCACCACTGCAATGAGGAGTCGTCACCTGCCTGAAAAGTCTGAACTCCCACATTTCGCTACGCAAAGGTGCTAGAGATTGAGCTGAATGTGTAATGGACTTAATCAAAGAGGCAATGCATAAACAAATAAGAAAAGGGAGTCACCTATCTCCCGAGGACCCTGAATGAACGGTGTCTAACTTTGAAAGGTGCAGAAAGTGAAACTGATTTAATAAAGTACACTGTCGTCATGCAGATCAGAGCTCGTATTGATTTCTTATGAACTCTGCTAAATGAAACAAAACATTAAAGCGAATATAGGCCTCTTATAAAGGAATGAAGCCTTAACATCAGTGAGCAGTAAAGCATTTCAGCGTTCACTTCAGCAGTGTGAGAACAGAGGAGAAGGCTGTAACACCCCCCCCCCCTCCCCTCCCCCGCAAGGACAGACTGAGAAGAGGATGGGATACAAACCTAATACGGCCGGATACTACAGGAGCTGAAACAGCTAATGTTACAAATATCTTCACTTCTTTATCACTAGAATATGTCAGTGACCTGAAGAGGAAAGTGATCAGCTAACCGTGGTTCCCGAGGAAATTTCTTATATTTGGTTTTGATGGGAGGTGTGCAAAAAATCCATCCATTGCTTATCCCGGTCGGGGACATGAGGTGTATTTACACAATATCTTTTTCCTGTGTGTAATAGGGTATCCTCTTTCTGTGTGAATTAGGGTACCTTCTTCCTGTGTGTAATATGATATCATTCATTTGAGAATAAGGGTATATTCTTCCTGTTTGTATTGTAACAGGGTATTTTCTTCCTGTGTGAGATAGTGTATCCTCTTCCTGTGTGTAATATAATATCTTATTCATTTGAGAATGAGGATATATTCTTCCTGTTTGTAACAGGGTATTTCCTGTGTGAGACAGTGTGTCTTCTTCCTGTATGAAATGAAGTATCTTCTCCCTGTGTGAAATGCAGCGTTTGGTTTTTATTTTCTCCCACCCTCTTACAGTACAACAAATCAATTTTAGGATAATAGTCATCAGTCGTGGGCTTCTCTCACGATAACGGTTCCTTAGCAGTAAGATAAATGTGTCCCACAGACAGTGCAGCCTTTAAACTGCTCTGGAAGAGTGGCCCTTAGAGCAAAGGATTGCAGAACATTACCCC
>JAODKF010000068.1:31943943-31954769 GCA_026779585.1 Mormyrus proboscirostris | reverse complement strand
AGTGTCCAACACTGGCTGATCTTTCTGAGAGATCGCGGCACGTGTGAGACTGTAAAGTGCAGCTTTTAATGCGCAGCTGTGTGCTTGGACACTCCGACTGCTGAAGGTTGTAAGCAAACATTGAATAAAATAACCTTTGTAAGAATCAGCAACATTCCTCAGGCACGAAAGCCGCAAGGCAACAAAGGAAAGAGGAGGATTATGAGAGGGAAGTGACTGGCGGCCCGGGCACATTGTGCACGCGACAGTAAAGGCTGGGTGGCTATATTAGCACAGATGACCTACCGTAGGACGGCAGGACGGAAGCATATTATCATCCCAGAAAGCTATATTCTGTAGGGCAGATAAGAAGCCAGTGAGAGTGCAGTGCCGCAGGGGCATCTCAAAGCACGATGTGCTGGCAGGGCGGCAGCCTCCTATTAAAGTCCAGCAAACATATTACCTCAGAAACGGCATCAGTGAAACATTAACTGCACAGGAAAGACTGCTTGGCAGTTTTAGGAAACATTCTTCCTTTTTTATGCGTAAACCTCGTTAACATGTTTCCTGTAATTTTGCATTGAAGGCTAGATGTGCCGCCCAGTTATAAACTCACTAGAACAGATTCCCCTACTGCTAATGAGGCAGCCTGACCAGATGACATCATGCTGAATGTCTGTGAACCTAAGGAGTACCTGGAGGACAGACAGACAGCATGCGGTATGGAGTCAGACATCCGGCCCGGGGCTCTTCTGTCCAGGCACAGGGAGACACACGTTCGGCGAGATGCCACGGCTCCAGGGTGCATTTTCGGATATCACCGGCAGGACACCGCCTGGGTTTCGTGACCTTCCCACTGCATTAGTGCCATCTGTGCTGCCCGAAGCTGTGGATAACCTGCGTCTTTGTGGAGGCTGCAGTTACCGAAGCAGAGGGATTAGGGAACAGATCGATAAGCCCACAGACTGTTTCCACACTCACTCAGTCCACAGCAGCAGCCAGAAGACAGACTGCGGATTATTGTGATCAATCGCAAAAATCCATCACATGTCCATTGAGTGAAAGGTTTCAACCAATCACAGCTTGATATTGAGCTGGCACATGCCCTGACATCAAAGCTAAAGCACCTGACCTCATAAGAGTGTCATTAAATTATTATTATTTAATAGTCTTTCAGCATATTCTATTGGTGTGCTGTGTACTTTATTTACAGTATGTGCATATATGTATGTATATACATATATGTACATGCATAGACATATATTTAATGGAACTTTTTTGATCCCCGTGGGGAAATTATTTTGTGTTTTGTATTATATTAGTTCTTAATAATTGATCCTGAAAAAATGAAAATGTGTCTGAAATGAGAATTTCATGCCCATCCCAGATCACCCACGGGCACCTCCTGTCCAGAGAAGAGGGCAGGGCATGCCCTATGGAATGGGCAGTTAGGCTGCGCCAACTAGTAGCAGCTACCCTATACGGTCAACAGAGGGCAGGAAGCTCCATGCGGCATTGCTGTCCGGGCCTCCCCAGGGCGGCCCACGGACGTGTCTGTCCCGAAAGCACCTTAATAAATATATATATATATATAAGAGTGAAAATAAGAAATAAACATTAATATGTGTAAAGACAGACCTTCTTACCCACAAGCAGAGTAGTGGAAAACAGGTGACCTCTGATATCTGCTTAAAGCTTCAGGGTAGGATTAAGCGGAGAACAGAGTGTTGTTGGGAAAGGCCAGGGCAAGGATCAGGCAAAGGTCAGGGTGAGGGTCAGGCAGGGGTCAAGGTTAGGGTCAAACAGGGTCCAGAGTCATACAGGGCCCAGTGTCAGACTCTGACAGAGGTCAGGTAGGGGTGATGGTTAGGGTTAAGCAGGAGTCAAGGTTAATGTAAGACAGGGGTCAGGGTTAGGGTCAAGCAGGAGTTAAGGTTAGTGTCAGGCAGGGGCCAGGACTAGGGTCAAACAGGGTCCAGGGTCAGGGTCGGACAGAGGTCAGGGTTAAGGTCGGGCAGCTGTTTCATCTAAAGTAAGTGTTGCTTTTTTGTTCTGCACACTAATGTCCCTGGTTCAAAATGATACACTTCGAAGTTTATTCACAGCCTCTTCATGCCAAACCGCTCTTCAGGTACCATTTGTTTCACAGTCAGGACAGTTCGCACAATTATGTGCAGCCAAAAGAATTCCCTGTGAAACAGTGAGGACATTTTCACTGTTAGATGCACTGAGCAATTAGTGTGTGGGCAGGCTCAAGTCAGTGTACGGCTAGCGGATCACAGACAGGAATGTCATCCGGTGAGGGGTCGGCTTTACGCTACAGCACATACAGGTGGTGGCGGTGTGGGGTACTCCATTGGCAAGGCACATCCCCTGCATTACATGAGAACCTCACGCTTGTCAAATGACCACAGAACACACGGAACCCCATGCCCTGAGAGCATGCCATGCCAATGCAGGACATCAGTCTTTACCGTGGTGACACTGTCCTTAACGAAGGACGAATCAAAGTTTATTTACAAAATGCGCAGCAGTACAGCAAACAGCAGTAGATGCAGCCAAAGAAATGAGTTTAACTGAGAAAACATAAGAAAATGACACTGAGCAAAGTAAGAAGAAAATGTGCAAAATGTCCACTGATCCTTATCCTTACTGCATGGAGCACATGTGTGATGCTGGTCCTGACAGTGAGATCTGTTACATTGGCGAGATACCATGAAATAAACATGCGCGAGGCGTGTTGGGCTTCTGTCTGCATAAAGGTGGCAAAGCGCAGACTGTGCTCGGTACCGTATATGCTAAGCAGCCCAGCTGCCGCAGGTCTCCGGCGCAGGTCTCTGGAGTCACTCATACTCCTTTACTGCAGCTTAATTTAGACCCTCAACAAGCTTTCAGAAAGCTACACACACTCAGGATCCTTCGGCCGTTGCCACGGCGACCGGATATATCTGTCTGAATGAGAACACTTCATTTCGTTCCTTGTTTCCTATTAAATTGGTTTGTTATTGAAAAGAAATTCAGACTGTCCCTTTTTCACATCCGTAAGCCGGCACTCGGGAAATGAATCAATAAAAGATTATCCTTCAGATAGCAAAGTGGGAATATCCGCCATTTTAAACGCCTCCCTTATTAAAGACGGGCTGCCCAACAGCAGGGTTACTGCAGTGATGCCGTGGACCCGAGAGTAACCGTGTGCTTTTCCGGGGGAATCAAAACAAACAAAGCTGGCTTCATTTAAACCATGAAATGACCTCAGATGCAGAATTAATATGCTGGTTTTCCCTGCCCTGTGTTTCTAGCATGGTTTTCAAATTGCGTTAAATTTCAAAAGCACATAATTTCAGTCTCAGAAAATCAAAATGAGAATAAACTACTTTACCCACCTTAAAAATGCTCCCAGACAAAATGCAAATGAAGCACTGAGGTTTTGCCCCTTTGGGTTTTGTGCCCACAGCACATCAGCACTGCTGTGAATGGTCAGCTTGCTTCACTGGCCACGCTCATGCCAGTGCCGTGTTGCAGTGCAGTTCATGCCATGCTGATTCCACGCCAAAGCACACAGTGGGGCTCCAGTGTGGGGTAGGAGATGTGACGCAGCTGCTATAATACGGCAGATGTGGCACGGCGGCTGTGACACAGCTGATGTGATGCAGCAGAGCATCTGTTGTGTTGTGGCTGCTGTGACACAGCTGATGTGATGCAGCAGAGCATCTGTTGTGTTGTGGCTGCTGTGACACAGCTCTTGTAACATGGCTGAGCAGCTGCTGCGATGTGGCTGATGTGAGTTGGCTGATGTGAAGCAGTTGCCGTGACGCAGCTGACGTGATGTGGCTGATGTAATGTGGCCAATGTAACGCAGCTGATGTGACGCAGCTGACATGGCTGATGTGATGCAGTTGCTGTGACGCTGCTAATATGGCATGGCTGATCAGCTGTAAGGCCCTAACTGTGCATATCATTAAAATCACATAACACTGAGGCACACATTAAAAGGAACAATAATTGCCTTGGCGGACATCCAAAGCTTATTATGATTATTAATTAATGAGCCTGTTTACCTTATGAATTGGATGGAATATAGCATGATTCTCTCATTTCTGCTGTGTGAAAGGTTGAAAGAGACCCACTCAGTAGGGAAATATTCAGCACTGACATTATTACTGTCCTTTTCCCCTCAGTCTGCCACGAAACCAGCCAGCTGAGTGACTGGGTCCCAAATCGGCTTGTCAGTGAAGAATTCATCGACCTGCTGCAACACCAGATTCAGCATCTCCACTGCCTCGGATCATCTCGTTATGAGGAGATGTTTCCTCTCTTTCCAGTTCCCTGCCCGCGCTGAGACAGCAGACTCACTGCAAACACTTAAATAAGTTTGCTTGGCAGCCCCTTCAGAAACCATATTAAGCAGCATCTGAGTGCCCCTTACACACGTTCCTGTCATTAATTCCACACAGCCGCTCTGTTTTGCTATAAGAGGCACTTTATCTTGAGTAGAGCTTAACACCTTAATCAAATTAAAGTGAAGATAACGCCCCAGGGTAAGGGAATTCCTGTAACCAAAACCGAAACACATTTGGGGGGGGAGGAGGGGGGCACAAAACAAACTCACTTGTCGCCGCTGCAGGCGAGGAGGGCAACTCGCAGCAAAGCATCAGAGGAAGGTGCTGCTTTATCAAGGCTAAGGCTAAGGCTAAGGCTAAGGCTAACAAGAGGCTGACATTTCCCACGCCTTCCTGGCACTTTAAGATGTGATTACTGAGCTGTCAGGGCCGCAGCAATGGAGACTGACTGTATCTGTGCCTTTAGCGCTACCTCAGCCTGCTAGGCTGCTTGGGCTCCAACGTTTCTGCACAGGAACAAAACGATATCATACCACGCGATTTTATCACCCTGCTCATTCTCACGGTCGGTCAGCCGGATTTCGAGGAAACGGAGCCCCACTAATGGGCACAGACCAGGGCCACCAGTACCTGGCACCTCGCTGTAACAGTGGGAACGCTGGCACGGTCACCATGGGAATGTGGCAGGATGGAAACGCTCGCATGGGAGGAGGTAGGGATAAATATTTTGGTGGGATGAAGCTGAAACGAAAAAATATTAACAAAAACAATTTCTCTTGTATGTGTCACATTATGGCAAAATGAAAGAAGTATAGACCTGACCTTGTTTCAGTCTCACTCTCGTTAAAGCAGAAATGACCCGAGGAGGGTATCTTAACTTTAACAAGCAGCACCCTCGCCTGGTCGTCCCCATGACTGCGTTACACCTCCCAATCACCCAGAGATACACAAACGGTACCGTTTGCATAGGACAGAGGCTAAGTACTTCACTGATACTCAAAGCGTTAAACAGAAGCAGTAAGAGTTGGGCAGTAAAGTGGTAAATTTTTTGTGTAAACTTTGATTACCATTTGATCTTGGCGTGCCATTTTTTGGAAAGCTTCATGTCTAAGTGAGAACATATTAAAACTTCAGCACTAGGTACATTTTAGGGCTTCAGAGCCAAAAACTGAACTGAAGCAAAATTCATACAATAAAATTTATCAATTCTCATTAGCTTTGACTGATTTTTTTCTTTTTTTTTTAGCAGTTTACAGGTTTTAGCGTTGAATTACCGTAATTTCCAGACTATAAGCCGCTACTATTTTCACTTGCTTTGGACCCTGCGGCTTATACAACGGTGCGGCTTATCTATCTTTTTTACTGCTAACGGTCGCCAGGGGTGCACTATCTAGGAAGCGCGGACTATCTAGGAAGAGGACTTTGGTGGTTTTAGTACACAGGAGGAAGACGATGACGCGAGGATTAATGACTGACTTTTCTGGTATAGTAGGCTCGTTATTTTATTACGGACGTGTTACTGCACCTTTACTGCTGTGTTGGCACTTTTCAAAAAATATGCTGGTTATTTTTTTAAGCAGCCGTGTTACTGCAATTTTAGTTTACTGCAAAGTTTGATTGATTGAAAGATTTCTTAATAAATGGGACGCTTTGCATTCCCAAACAGTCATCTCTGTCCCGACAATCTCCGCGGTAGCAGGAACCCTTATATATGGTAATTAAACATTAAAACACCTGCGACTTATAGTCGGGTGCGGCGTATATATGGAACAATCTGTGTTTTTCCCCAAATTTAGCTGGTGCGGCTTATATTCAGGTGCACCTTATAGTCTGGAAATTACGGTAAACTATGGAGTTAGCAGATTAGCGGTTACTAAAGCTAACTTTTCATCACTGCAGATTGTGCAATAATGTCTGTGGCAGAGTTCACCACCACTGAAACCACATATTTTAGTGTCGCCCCCTGTTGGCCACAAACAATCATCACATTAAATATTACATAAACAAGCTCCTTAAATAGGAGATGTTGAAGCAGTATGTTCTGCTAACCAGTTAGCTGTACTATGTGCACAAAAGTATCAGGACACTTCACCATTACACCTACAGGAATTTTCATGACACCCCATTTCTATGTCCATAAGCATCAATACGGAGTTAGTCCTTTCTTTGTAGCCATAACAGCTGCCACTCCCCTTGCATGTAGCTACTCTGCCATGGAAGCCCATTCCATGAAGGTCCCAGAACACAGTTTTTGTACTGAGGTTAATGCAAGAGGGAATTTGGAACACTGCAGTTGAGTCAACAGAGCGTTGGTGACTCAATATACTATGCGCCTCAGCATCTGTTGACTTCATGTGGTCTGCTACTTTGTTGATCCTAAACAGTTTGAGTTTGCAATAGTACCATTTGCAGTTGACCGTGGAATATCTAGCAGGGACGGAATTCACAAACAGACTTATTGCATCTTGTGACAGGACCACGCCCAAATTCACTGAGCTCTTCAGATTGACCCATTCTTTCACAGCCCAAGCTGCATGGCTAGGTGCTTGGCTTTATGCTGCAGCAGTGGGTCTTAATGAAATACCTGAATTCCATGATTAAGAGGGCTGGGGTGGTCAGGGGGTATTCCACAAAACAGGATTAAGGGAAAGTCTGGCCCATTTAAGTGGGAGTTCCATTCCATCAATGTGTCTTACATGAATCCCCGCTGAGCTACCATGGTAACCAGGGCGAGTGAACAAGTCTGCTCCGGACCAGGTTAACTGTCTCTTAGTTAAGAATGTGACGTGTGAGAACAGGTTCCCAAAAGATTCTTCCGTCGGACGAAATTCTGCGATCTTACTACTCATGTCATGTAATAAACAATACGGATGTGAAAGTATTATATGGAGATCAAATAATACAGAATGACATTATACAGTAAGAATGACACGTGAATTCAACCCAGAAAGTTCCCCGTTGGCTATGGGGATCAAACCAGGAACTTTCACAGTGTAAGGCAACAGCACAAACCAGTGCACCACTGTACCCAGCACTTAACATTTACATAACTTACGCATTTAGTCTGTCTGCAATTCTTTGGCAAGACAAGTCCCTGACTGTATTTATGGCCACAGTATTGCCTTTTTAGCAATTACATCATGGTATTTTTCATACAGCTCCATCAGCAGCGTTTGTTCTCCAATCTCATTTTACATGCGTTCCGACTGATTAGATCGATCCATCATTCATCCATTCATTTGGATTTCTTAAATATCTCGGGTGTGCGCATCTATGCAAGTCCGTCTTGTATGAACCTTGATTAGTTAAAGCGGAACTGTGCTAGTAGAATGACATGAGGCTAAGTTTAGAGATGGTGCTAGATTGAGTCTGACTTTTTCGGCTATCTTAAGCTACTTTTATGGAATACCCCCTGTTGTCTGTACTTGCTATTTATTTTAGGTTTTGAAAAATCTGGGGGTCACTCAGCTGGCTGGTTTCATGGCAAAGCAAGAGGAGAACGACATCTGGGGCCTCAGAATGAGCAAACCCATCCCTGAATCATAATCTCACAGGTCCAGCGTGACAATATGAGCGTAGTAATTGCTTACCACTGCAGAACCACGCTTCGTATTTTCATTTCCATTTTAATATGCATTTCCACCCCAAGCAAAACATCTGCTCATCTTCTAAATTTACGTCAATGAATCCACAACATCCATGAAATGTTTGAAAAGTATCCTTTTTCCCAGAAATGTTACCCACACATAGCTTCAACCCTAATAGCGGCGGTGGTTATTTGCCATACAGTTATCGTGAGGTCTCTGCTCTAGGGCAGATACACTGAGATATGTAAAATCCAAAGACTCAGTTTTTAACCCAAGTACATTTCCTGGGAAGCTCTCTGTTCCTCCAGCCCATTCGCTTTCGGAGGCATCCGATCCATCAGGCGGGTCCCACACAGGCTCTGGGAGAGCAGGTAGAGAATTGATGACTCTTCTGTGCTGCTACTGGCTCCAGCAAAGTGTGGCTGTACCTTCTGTGACACCCTGCTTACAGGTCACCTTATATCTAACATGATCATAAGTCTCTGAGGGAGGCTGGCTCTTCATGGGTTATGACCATAGCATCGTGTGCTGGAAAATGGCAGAGTCACTGAAGGACTTTGCCAGCAGAAGAAGAAAATGAACCTTTTGCACTTCAAATGAATAAACTTTATTGACCTCATTTCATGGAGCAGACACCTCTAATGGGGCTGGGACCCAGGATGAAGCAGGATGGACCAACAGTGAACTGGGAACACTGGTTATAAGCAATGTGGATAGAACGAATGCCAGTCTCACTTCGGCTGGGCACTGCAGGCATGCTCATTGCGAATAAGCCCTTAATTATGGGATGGATTGCACTTTCCCTGCAAGGAATAGACAGTGCCATTTTTAAAATGGATTACAGGGCCTCAGACACAGTAATGGGCAATGGCTCCCGCAGATGATGCGGGCAGGTCAGGCTGGGACACTGTTCTCACAGACATTCGTCTGGATGAGGTTTGCTATTACGACTGCGGGAAGACATCAGGGTGAGTACACAGAGAGGGCAGGAACTACGAGTGGCCGGGGATGGCGGGGTGGAGGCTGGAACGTGTTTAAGCACGCACACACACACACACACACACACACACACACACGCACACGCACACAGACACACACACACACACACACACACACACACACACACACACAGACACACACACGCACACACACACACGCACACACACACACGCACACACACACACACCTTTTCATTATTCGCTATAATCATATTTCCTATAGGAAAGTCTACAGCAATCAGGGTGGATGAATGTGCAAGCTATGTTAGGCTGTAGTCAGGGCCCTGGGCAGACGTCAAGGGCCCTGGGCAGACTTGAGGGCCCCTCTTATCCTCAGCAAAAACAGAGCAGTTAGTTAAATGGGTAACATCTAAGTGTCCATGCTGATGTCAGCCTGAGGCCTGCAGGTAAGTTAATCAGGTTAAACCTGCAGGTGAGGTCATGGAAGGGAGACTAGGGTAAGACTTGTTTAAATTAACCAAGTTTTCTGCTTAATATTATAAAATCACATAATGTATGTTGAAGCTTTGAATTCCTGAGTGGAAGCTATGCGTGAAATAGTACAATTTAATGATGAGAAATAGGTAAATCAAGAGAAGTTAGACTGCAGGGCGAGACAACTGAATCTGTTACGAGTTCAGAAGTTCATGTGTTGAGTCATAACACAACAATGTAACACTGCATTAATATCTCTAGTAAAGCTTTTAAGTAGGTATATCAAAGAGTAAGTAGAAATCCCCCGTTAGGGTGACGCCGGGAGATGCTGCACACAGAGCAGATAAAGCATATGAGGGTACTTAGATGTACAATATAATAAAGCAACAATCGCAGGTCCACAGAGTCTGACAACAAGCAGGTCAAAGGAGGACTGATCAGCAAAACAGAGGGGAGATTTTAGTGTCATCATGGTAAAGCAGCAAAAGGCTGCATCCACCCCCCCCCCCCCCCCCCCGGGGGAGGACCTTTACAGATGTAAACAAACTTCAGCAGAAAGGATGGTTCAAATGTGTTGCTGCAAAGTTTCTACAGTATGAGGAATAATAAGTGCAGCTGATAGTCTGAAATGAAATTGCTAAGCAGTGGAGCTTTATCACTAACAGACCAAACACCCAACGACCAGCTGAGGTACGTAAACGCAGATTTCAATGGGGAGTGAGTGCACTATGGCTGACACTGCAGATTTCACTAGGGGAGTGAGCACACTATAGCTGACACTGCAGATTTCACTAGGGGAGTGAGTGCACTATAGCTAACACTGCAGATCTCACTAGGGGAGTGAGCGCACTAAGGCTGACACTGCAGATTTCACTAGGGGAGTGAGCGCACTATGGCTGACACTGCAGATTTCACTAGGGGAGTGAGCGCACTATGGCTAACTGCAGATTTCACTAGGGGAGTGAGCGCACTATGGCTGACACTGCAGATTTCACTAGGGGAGTGAGCGCACTATGGCTGACACTGTGGTCAGCAGTTACTGGGAGACAGCGATTTATAGACCAACTGGAGTGTAAAATCTTACTGTAACTATTATCCCTGTTGAAGTGGAAATTTCAGCAAGATTCACGAGGGATACAACACGGACGCTGGAGAATTTTGCAGTGGAACAGGTGATCAACAGGTGCATCACAGTTCCCCCAGAGTCGATAAAGACTGTCTGCTGAGCATTTCAGCAGGGTAGGAGTAACAGTAGGAGCTAGCAGGGTGGACAGGGTAATCCAGGACAGCAGTCTAAAACTGATCATTGTTTCAAGCCCACGGTGCACTTGCGTCAGTCTGTGTTAAAAGCTCAGACAAGAAGTAAAACAAGATAAACCCACAAAGAAAGCAAAGCAGCAGCCTCAACATGCCAGAGTTCCCTCACTGGGACAAAGCAGCAGCCTCAACACGCCAGAGTTCCCTCACTGGGACAAAGCAGCAGCCTC
>JAODKF010000068.1:31917466-31927466 GCA_026779585.1 Mormyrus proboscirostris | reverse complement strand
AGGGCACAGGGTAGGAGACAGCCTGGTCGAGGTGCCAGTCCATCACAGGGCACAGGGTAGGAGACAGCCTGGTCGAGGTGCCAGTCCATCACAGGGCACAGGGTAGGAGACAGCCTGGTCGAGGTGCCAGTCCATCACAGGGCACAGGGTAGGAGACAGCCTGGTCGAGGTGCCAGTCCATCACAGGGCACAGGGTAGGAGACAGCCTGGTCGAGGTGCCAGTCCATCACAGGGCACAGGGTAGGAGACAGCCTGGTCGAGATGCCAGTCCATCATAGGGCACAAGGGAGGAGAGATTCAATCCTGAGAAGGGTAGGGGTTACACTACTATCTGTCATGCTCCATCTCTGTCTGGCCAGCAGATGTCACTGCTGTGCCCTTTCAGTGGTGCCTACCCACACTGTTTTCAATCCATTGTTAGGTGTTTATTGTTATGGCCAACCTGCCCCTCATGTACTTGCACAGCAATGTTTATATGTGCCCCTCTGTCCTGTGTTCGCCAGTCCTGGCATTGTCGTTAGTCACTAGCGCATGCTCCTTGCAGGTCCTCGTGAGGACCTACTCTCATCTGTAGCTTCACTAATAGACCCCTTCAGGGGTATCTCTCACAATACTGCTGTCTCTGGGGTTTTTACGACGGACATGATACTATCCACGGAGCCACAAAGAATATATTAATATTTAATAAAACTCCTGCATTCATTTGACATTGAATGAATTAGAGCTTGTAAAGTAGATTTGGGTGACTGGATCACCAGCTGGATCGTGGCATGTCAATCAGCTGTATTGGCTTATATCCAGTAACGCTATCTGCAGTGGCCGGACTTGATGGTCAGGCTCAGCATTTGTCCTGTTACCCAGTGGCCGGACTTGATGGTCAGGCTCAGCATTTGTCCAGTTACCCAGTGGCCGGACTTGATGGTCAGGCTCAGCATTTATCCAGTTACCCAGTGGCCGGACTTGATGGTCAGGCTCAGCATTTGTCCAGTTACCCAGTGGCCGGACTTGATGGTCAAGCTCAGCATTTGTCCAGTTACCCAGTGGCCGGACTTGATGGTCAGGCTCAGCATTTGTCCAGTTACCCAGTGGCTGGACTTGATGGTCAGGCTCAGCATTTGTCCAGTTACCCAGTGGCCACATATCTCTTCTGGACCCCCAGTCTCCACCAATTTGATAACTCAAAGGCAAAATGCCAGCTAATGTTTAAAATATGCCCATTGATCCCATCATCTTCCTATTACATCACTTCACAGATATGAACTGTGCTTTTTGGAAACGTATTCCTTTATAAATCACCATCAGGCGGGTACAAACAGAAAGGTGTATGGACAGCACATTTATATGCAGGGCTACGTAACCCATACAGAGCAGGGCTCCATGCCCTGTCTGTGACAGATTACTCACATTACTATAATTATTATGTATTATCTGCTCCACAGCAGCCCCTCTGTTGGATTGCACCACACAGTATAGCCTTTATTCACATCTCACATGATGAGTCTCGGTCACCCAACTCCCTGTCAGTGAATCGTGGCTTTTCCCTCCTTGGGCTGCTGTCCATTGCTACCCGACAAGTTTTAATGTTTTAAATTTCCTTATGTTCTTTTATTTGAGGAAGCACTTCTTTACACAGCGTGTAGTTAGAGTATGGAATAGTCTTCCTGTTAGTGTAGTGCAAACTAAAACCCTGGGTTCCTTTAAATCAAAGCCAGATAAGATTTTAACAACTCTGAGCTATTAGTGAAGCTCTCCCTAAACGAGCTTGATGGACGGAATGGCCCCCTCTCCTTTGTAAGTTTCTTATGTTCTTATATTTGGGATCTGCTCTAACCATGACCATAACTATCTGGCCCTTGGCACTCAGATACTAACCCATTGAACATGTCACCTCTGAGTACTAAATATTAGATTGCTATGTAATATGTCCAAGACCTTGACATGGGCTGTTTTTATGAGATGCAACATTATTCATTTCACGTGGGGGTGGTGGTAATGTTTTGGCTCCCCTATGCGTAGGGCATGAATGAGGTCATACACACATGCACAGACAACACTGTCACGGTGTCGTTCACCATAAGAAACAGGGTTCACCGCACAATTGTTAAAAGGTTCCATGAGGCATTAAATCATAATAGAGACAAAGAGAGAAAGCGAACCAGCATCATCATTTAAGCCAAAACGAGAATAAAAACAGGGACTCTCCTTGGGAGACTGTTCTGCATCAGGCATCTGGGGTCAGTCGAGAGCAGCAGATAGAGACTTGTGTCACGTAAATCTGATGTTAGATCTGTTTGCCTCACCTTCCTCACTACAGACTGAGCCGCATGCATTCAAGACAACAAAATGAATTATAAATGCCCTGGTCTTTCATTCCCACACTGCAAAGGCAGCCCCCCACCCTTGTGACAAAATGGGCACCATTCAGAAGCAAACTGCTCATGGTCCAAAGCATTAATGATGAACATGTGCTTCAGTATCAATCTAAACACGAACGGCTTCTTTTTAATGGGCGAAATCAGCAAATCAGTAGCGCTTCATTGTAAATAGCTGTCATTCCAAGCTTGCAAACTTCAAAATCAAGTCATAAAGAGAAAGCTGTGAGCACACTAATCTGTTCACTTACTCTTTGACTGATGGAATGAATGAATTTAATCAGCTCTGTGAAAAACAACACTGAATAAATCGTTAATACTAATCAAATGTTATTGGTTCCATTTGAGCTGAAGTATGAATGAATTGGAGCTTGTTTGATGAGTAGAACAGGATGTACAGAGATGTGTGAATCTTTACAAAAAGCGGCACGGTAACACACTCCTGCTTATGGACGGTGAGGTTCATGCATGTAAATCTGATGCAAGTTTGAAGACCAACAGGACGACCCTGTGCTCAGACCCCAGGCTTGTGTGCGTGTGTGCGCTTTAAAAATGAGGGATAAGATAAGATATGTGAAAACGAACACATTTTAATGCATCGGTACTCATATTTGTGCAAATAAACGAGGACTGACTGAAATGCATCATCACGGTTAATTGGTTCCAGACTCCGCAATAAGTGAATTTCTGCGAAGCAGGATTTCTTCTTTATAAATCGAATATTTTCATAGTTAGAGCAACTAAATACGGGTTTTAACATTATTAGAGCCCTCTAGACATGAAATAACACCCTTACTGAGACGAGGAATCAGGATCGAAGGGTTTATTTTGAATCAGGCCAAATGCAGTTCACAGGAACATGTAACATTAAAACGTCAATGACAGACCTGGGGTTACAGACTCTGACGTGGACTTAAATACACCGAACGAATCAAACTGACAGAAAACAGCTGGTCACGATCGTGGTTGCACATGTGGTTAATAAGGGGGCGTGGCACACAGGACAATCGTAAAGGCAGGTTATGATAATTGCACTCGTATTACCCAACATATTACACAAAATAAGACATATTGGACATTACAAATATCATATTATTATTATTGTACATTTAATCACGAACAGCAAAGATGCTTCCGATGCGTAGCGATGTATCATTTTCACTGTCTCATCAACTTTTTAATGAATATACAAAAAACCGCGATAGAGTGACGACTGTATTTCATTTGCTTACTTCACTTCTGTAATTTCTCACATAAGGTGTTGTAACCAGCAACCTTCATGCTTTTTCTAGACACCTTCTACCCTTATGAGAAGCACTGCAGACTGTGGAGACAGTGAGCAAACGCTGCATGGAAGGATATCATTGAGCCCAGAAGGTAAGATATGACAGATAAAAAAGATGAACCTTATTGATCCCAGAGGGGGTATTCAGGCACATACAGCAGCAAGGTGTTTAAAGTGCAGAAAAACAAACATATAGGGCAAAACAAGGCAGAGTGCAAAACCACAAAGAAAATATAGTGCAGACAAGTAAACATAGCCCTAACAAATGAAAAGGTACACAGTACACAAACAGAAAATCCTGAAACAGTCTGGTGTTGTTAGCTTGAAAACTGAGGCTGCAAACTTTCGACTTTCGTCTGGTGACCCCTGAATGTCACATGCGGGTGATGTCAGTTCTCCCCATACTGGGTATCTGTTGTACCCTCATCATTAGGTCCAAAAGAGCACTCTCTCTCTCTCAAGGTAATAATGCAGTACAAGTCAGCACGCGTGGCGCCACTACACTACGGATTTGCATACTATGCTTAGGTATCTGTAAAAAATGCACGCAGTGTATGACAAGTTAACTTCGTACAAGCTGACGCATCAGTTACGGCCCTGATGCAGTCACACCAGGTGTGTGTGATGAACATCTGGCTGATGCAAGCAAAATTCCGCACAGCTGGTAATGCAACATCACCTGGCAAAGCCACTAGCCTGCAGGCGAAATGCGAGTTAGCGTCATGCGGACGCAGTACTGCCAACCGAAGGAGAAGAGAACAGAGCAAGGAGCTGAGCCTTCCCATGGATATACAGAATGTCTAATGTATAAAGAAAACTATCATTTCCATAGCTAACAACCAATATCCAATGTGCATTAATGGTCCGATTACTTTTAACTTCACATTTACTTCTAATTTACAGCAAAAAACAAAATCCAACTCGAATATTCACACCTAATAACTGACAAAAATCGAATTGCTACCTGAAGAGTAAATGTTAAACATAAAAGTTCATAGCTCATCTACCAAAATCTGAGTTAAGGCTGGACCACTGCACTAATGAGCAGGAAGTCAAACGGCCGGTGCGCCGCTCGCTGAACTCTGAACTCCTACAGCCCACTTTGAGGATTGACGCACCTCCGTGCCTAACAGCATTTCACATTCACATCAATGCACTTAGTTTACAAAGACACATCAGATGCACATCAGATGCACATTTATGTTACTGCACCAACTCTGAAATGACACTAATACCTTTATCCCCAGTTAGCTTCATCTACCTTTTCATTCGCTTGCAAAGTTGGCAAATTAGAATTTAAGAAAGAAATAGTCATTTTGCAAAACGTAATACTTCCATAAAACACCCTCCACTTACTCTTTGCAGTTTTAACAGCTACCCAGTATATATTCAATTTTATATTTCATAAGATTTAACGGTTTTACCCACCTGATTGAGTGAGAGAAAACCAAACGTGTTAGATGTTCTGGTGGTTTCTTTATTTGCTTTGCCTTTTGACCTTTGCCAGAACCGACAGCTTCTGCATCAATGCCGGCACTGCGCCCTCTGCAGGATGGCAGAAAAACCACATGTAATTAGCTCAAATCTCTTTGAAATGGGTATTACTCTTGTTGAAGCAGCTTGAGATACATAATTTAAAAATTAAATCAGACGCCTGTTTGTTTGATCTGTTCATATCTTTATATTTTCTTTATATATATAACCTGTTTTTAAGTACAATTAACTGCAGTCTGCTAAACAACCACATTTGACTTATTCATTACTTGTTCCTTCAGTAGTTCACAAAGGATTACAAAATTCACATATACAGTAACAAATATAGTAACTACTTGAAACGAAAGACGCATCATGATTCAATTATTATTAACAAACAAGAGATTAGTATTGTGTTATTCATGACTTGTTCCTTCAGTAGTTCACAAAGGTTTACAGAATTAAGTAGAGCATTACACTTTAAGGGGACATTTACTTAGTTAATAATAGTGTTAGTTATGTACTGATCCTATGTTCATTCATCATTAATCAGTCATGATGGTTCATATATTCCATTCAGGAACTATGTTAGTTAACTGTTCAGCAGAAAGCAGAAGCATCCAGAAAGATGTGCTCAAGCAGGTCTGCGCAAGGGATCGCATCATTCTCTGGAGAAAGACGAGAACCGCCATCAGAGCACGGCGCTGACATCATTCTCTGGAGAAAGACGAGAGCCGCCATCAGAGCACGGCGCTGACATCATTCTCTGGAGGAAGACGAGAGCCACCATCAGAGCACGGCGCTGACATCATTCTCAGGAGGAAGACGAGAGCCGCCATCAGAGCACGGCGCTGACATCATTCTCAGGAGGAAGACGAGAGCCGCCATCAGAGCACGGCGCTGACATTATTCTCAGGAGTAAGACGAGAGCCGCCATCAGAGCACGGCGCTGACATCATTCTCACTTACGGCAGCAGGGAAGAACAGAGCGACAATAATTATTGTAAAGCCTAATGATGATTCATGATGGGACGAGGCTTCATTAGAGCAGGCTGGCCGGCAGAGGGCGAGAGACGCACATAACCATGACTCACTCTGGTGATTTCAAATTGATTCCTGGCATATAACACAGGAGAAGCATGAATCACGCAGCCACTGATGAGCCACATACACGCACACAGACTGTTTATCATAATCAAATGAAGGCGCCACGGGGCAGCTTAGCAAACGCGAAAAGCCGTCGCTGAGGGCTCCGGGCCCCCAGGCTTAGCCTTCGAGGCGGACGTGTGATCAGACCGTTTTCACAGATGGCAGAGCATCATGACAGTGGAGGGCAGGGGCCCAAGAGCTCATTCGCCGAGGGAGGTGATTCTCGAAAGCTGACCAAATCTCGATATTCCAAAGGTCTGTTTTAGCCAGAAGCGATCTGGGTGCGCAGCAGAACAGCAGAAGCTGACCAATCAGATGGGAACAATACGAGTCATTCCGCTTCGGTGGGAAAACGCACTATACAGTATGTGTGCATGTGCCTAGAGTGGGATCCCGAGAGAAACACCCCTGTTCCTGGTGTCGTGACGGGGTGTGACATCACCTGGCGGCCAGTGCATTGTGGGAGAAGTAAGGCAGAAAATATCAGCAATGATTCTCGCAGACAGGAGGAGAACATCCTGAAATGGCCAGCAGATACTGAGGGCAGCGGATGGAGGAGACAGGCTGTAGGACCATGGGGGGACAAGCAGACCTGAGAGCTGGAGTAACATTAAACTGGGGCACTTTAATGAGGAAATTATTTTGTCCTAAATTCTGAAATGTTCTACTAATTCATCAGAGTCCATTTTCCAGCCTTGAAAGCCAGTTACCACCACATTAAATTAATCTAATAATTTTCCAAGTAAATAAATTTTAATATTTGAATTATTGTTGCCACTTATAATTTGATTGGATTTATTGATGGAGTGTGAGTGATATAGTGTGAAGTTCAAAAGTATCCATTAAACGTCCATGTAATTTGTAATAATTTACTTTGAATATTTATGAGATTGGTGATTCCCTACATCCATCTATACATCCATTTTCTGCACCCACTTCTGCACCCCATTACAGGGCTCACACTTCTCTCACACACCACTCACACACATTCACACACCACTCACACACCACTCACAGCAGAAGAACGTGTAAACGTACAGAGGGTACGGATGGGGCACCCAGCGGAGAGGGTACGGATGGGGCACCCAGCGGAGAGGGTACGGATGGGGCACCCAGCGGAGAGGGTACGGATGGGATACCCAGCGGAGAGGGTACGGATGGGGCACCCAGCGGAGAGGGTACGGATGGGATACCCAGCACCTATCACACCACCACCAATTCGACCAAATACAGTCACACATGATCAAACGGCACGTCTTCGGACAGCAGGAGGAAACCAGAGCACCCACAGGACTTGGGGAGAACATGCTTACATCACACCTCTAGCCTGGCCACTGTGCTGGCCGTGTTTCCAAACGCGTGCATTGCGATGCTGTAATTGGGAGAGCCGGCGGGGGGGGCGCCTGCACAGACAGACAATCATGCTGAGCCTCAGCATTCTGATAAAAAGCCTCTTTAATTCCCCACCTTTTCAGGAGACTTATTTTAATGAAAACTGCACCGGAAAAATCATTCAAGCATTTGTCAGTGTAATTTTACAACACAATGACATGAATAAAAATGAGCTTATGATTTCCAACTGCCGACAGCCTCAAAATTAAATAGATTTAAAAATTGCTACTTTAAAGAAAATATTTCTCTTTGTGCCACACAATAATGTTTAATGCTGTGGGAAACGAAATGGGACAGGAATGGGACTCTTTTTACAAACCGTCTAATGAAAAGTCTTATATGATTGTCAGTAAACTGAATGTAAAACTTACTAAGCCAGTTACATCTAGACCAGGGGTGGCCAATCTTATCCGCAAAGGGCCGGTGTATATGCGGGTTTTCGCTGCAGCTCCCTAATTAGATTACTAATCAGAGGTCTGATTGGCAGAAGAGTCCTCACACCTGGGTTTGAACAGCTGACCTAAAGGTTACCCCAAAATCCTGCATACAGTACACACTGGCCCTTTGAGGATACGACTGGCCACCCCTGATCTAGGCACTTGGCTGATTTCTCATTAGAGCGCGCAGCAGAGTGCTACATTCTCATTGCACCTACAGGTGGCACTGTGTTACAGACACAATCATCAGGCCAGAAACACAGCTCCATAATGTTCCTCCACATCATAGCCTCTCCCATCAGCATCTGGAAAGTTTTCCAGATTCAAGGACAATATATGGGAACCGCTACATTGGAATGTGTTTGTTTTCACATATCCCACCATCCTCTCTCATATAAGACATACACACAAATGAGGAGGTGGTCTGGGGTCTGAGCACAGGCTCGGCTATCCATCCGGCACCCCAGAGCATTTGATTTGTGGGGAGGGTCTTAAAGGCCTTGCTTAAGAGCCCAACACAGATGTGGCTATTCCGCTGGACACGGGATTCGAACGAGCAACCTTCTGATTACAGAGCCCTGAGCAACTGAGCCACAAAACCAGACATCCACAGTGTGGCTTCAAAACAGTGCAAATCCCCTCCGTGCTTCTTGGTCATGTGACTTTCAGTTCAGAGAGCTACGAACAGGCGGGGCAGAGTAAGCTCCTCATTGGAGTATTTACAAGCAGGAACTGTCATTATCTGGCTCAGTCTGACTGTCTTAAATGGTTATTTTTTTACATAGTATGAAAAAATGTCATCTTAACATTTACTGCAGTGTCTTAACAGGCAGTCAGACATCAAAAAGAATAGCAAATTAGACAGATCTATTTCATTACAGCTTGATGACACAGCACTCACTAAAAATGTTTGAAACATAAGGATGAAAGTGGCCTCCTCAAATTTCAGAAGTACTCTGGGCGCCCAGGAGCAGGTTTGCTCTGCTGCAGTGGTTCTCAAGCAAGCAAGTACCACTACAGAAAAAAATCAAAGCAGCCATGTTCCGCCTGGATGTAGAAATCATAGTAACCATGAATGTACATGTGCGCACACACACACACACACACACACACGCACGCACGCACGCACGCACGCACGCGCAAACACACACACGAACAGATATACACAAGCACACACACACACACACGCACGCACGCACACACGCACGCACGCACACACACACACACACACGCGCGCACGCACGCACGCAAGCGCAAACACACACACGAACAGATATACACAAGCACACACACACACACACACACGCACGCACGCGCACGCACGCACGCGCAAACACACACACGAACACACAAGCACACATACACACAAACACACAAGTTGTGATGAGTATACCTAGCCTGCTTAAAACTCCACAACACACCACTCAGGCAATTCCTGAGCTTTACTCTGTACTACAAGCTTATTGTACTCATCCCTGATATCTCAAGTCAAGCCGAATAGGCTCAACAAATGCTGTTCTGTCTCTCTGCATGTCTCTCTGCATGTCTGTCTGTCTGTGCGTGTGTGTGTTTGTGTGTGTGTGTGTGTGTGTAAAAATGAACACAGTCCAATGTACCTGTACTGATAGACAACATATGGCAAATACAGCATCATTCACCACAGACTTCAGGAAGTAGTGTAACCATTGCAAGTTTTGTGGTTTCTGGGACAGATATGCTTTCCTTTTTATTTTCAAGTGCTTAGCTCCAAATACAAGGACCCAGTGAGGCCACGTGACACTATGACGACACGCTGCCCCTAGGCACTGCCACCAGGGCCACGTGACACTATGACGACACGCTGCCCCTAGGCACTGCCACCAGGGCCACGTGACACTATGACGACACGCTGC
>JAODKF010000068.1:31899911-31911836 GCA_026779585.1 Mormyrus proboscirostris | reverse complement strand
AAAATGACCAACCCAGACTGGCCAGGTACAGCAGTCACCAGTAGGCAGAGAGAAATTAAAATGACCAACCCAGACTGGCCAGGTACAGCAGTCACCAGAGCGCAGAGACAGATTAAAATGACCAACCCAGACTGGTCAGGTACAGCAGTCACCAGTAGGCAGAGAGAAATTAAAATGACCAACCCAGACTGGTCAGGTACAGCAGTCAGCAGAGCGCAGAGACAGATTAAAATGACCAGCCCAGACTGGTCAGGTACAGCAGTCACCAGTAGGCAGAGAGAAATTAAAATGACCAACCCAGACTGGTCAGGTAAAGCAGTCAGCAGAGCGCAGAGACAGATTAAAATGACCAGCCCAGACTGGTCAGGTACAGCGGTCACCAGTACGCAGAGACATATTAAAATGACCAACCCAGACTGGCTAAGTCACACTGGGACACGTGTTTTGGGAACTGCACATAAACAGGCCTGTTTCAAAGATCGGGAATAATGTGGGGGCTGTGTTTGCGCTATGGACATAACAACCCACTCTGGGGATTAAAATATCACTTAATTCTATTTTAATAAATTGGAGAGGCTGACAGAGAAAACAACACTGGCTAACAGCAGCTAGTCAAGATCCAAGGGAACAGGGCAGCTTTAAACCCCCCAGGACATTTTATACGGTCGTTCTAAAAGTCAACACCAGGGTGCACCACTGAGCACGGAGGAACAAGCCAACATTCCGGCGAAAGAATTCCGACAAGCACGATATCTACAACATACTTGTTATTGTGCAGCATGTAACTTCAATAGTTTACACATCTGGTTAAATAAAAGATGTTTACAGCTTAAAGGGACTGTAATCATTGATGAATATGCCGTTAGCAAGTGATATGTGCAAAAAGGACACTTTCCATCCCATGATATTACATCCATCCCTAATTATCAGTACAATACAATTAGAAATTTATTAGCACATTAATTAAGCAGCAGGCACCTTTAGGAGCATAGTACATCACACACACACACACACACACACACACACACACAGTGGGACAGCAATATGAGTGCAGAGGTGATGCTACGTAAAAATGAAAGACTTCTGCCTTTACAAAGACTGACAGCGGGCAGCTTTGCAGACAGTGCTGGCCTTCCTGGGCAAACAGACCCACGGCCCGTGGAAGCATGTGCTGCCCTAACGGACTCATACAGAGGAGCCGTGTTGGATTTGAGGGCACTGGCAGTTCCTTAACCTTCACTGAGGCAGGATAAGGAAGGGGCGAGAGCACTGTGCCGACAGACAATGAGAAACGGCCGATCGCATAGAGATCCCGGGAAAAGATGACACTCATTCAGTCCAAACACCAAGCTGCCACTGACACTCTCTGCTCTTCTGTCATCGACGTGGTGACTCAGCACTGCCAGGTCCCCCCAGCCCTGCTGTCACCCAGTGAAATCGACACGTACCACACGGGTATTTATATCAGTGAGAACCTTCCGGAACGTGACTCAGCTGGTGTCGCTGGGTGCACAGGGATGGCCATTCCAGGCAAACAGATTCACGGCCGGCACCGCAGACTAAGTCAGACCCGTGCGCAAGTGGGTGTCAGGAAGAGAAATACGACTATTATTTACATCCATGGCTGGACAGCAAGTCAATGCAGGAGTGATGTAAGGTGCTCTGTCAGACATCTGGCTGTAGCACACCTCCAACCATAACTCCAAGATCAAGAAGGAACAAAATGTCCAGCTCTACGTAGCTTTTAAAGAATTAAAGAACAGAGTTTTATGCAAGCCAAGATGTCACCCGAGGCATCGGCCAGGAACAAACCAGATTCAAGTAACCACTTACAGTCTACCTTGTTATTGCAGTAAAGGGAAGAAGTGCTTTCTATGAGGGATAAATGTATGTATAAAGAAGCCCTGCAAATATTTCAAGACTGGATAGAGACCCACTCGAAAGCACATTGATACACAGCTATGGTGAGGCAGTAATTCAGTAATACCCAGTACATGGGGTTCAGTGAAACTCCTTCAGCGGGAAACGAGGTGGTTTTAGTCCCCCAGCATGGGGCCTCTGAAGGCCAGTCAGCTTTGAAGTTGATCTACCTGCAGTCTAATATCCATACTCCACCTGGAGAAGGGTCCGCATCAGAAAAATGAAGAGGCCTTCATCTAAACACTTCTAGTGCTGAAAGTCGCACCCTCCACTCCACAGCGGAGCACCGGCAGCCTGGGTGCCAGCCTGGGTGCCAGCGTGTGAGCCCGACAGCGCCGTCTATAGAGCGGCTCACCCTGAATGACCTCCCCCAGCACGTCAGCTCTGATTAAAGCATATCTCAGGGCTGTGAGGGAGCTGCAAGCACGAGACATGGAACACAGCGGGGGGGCAGCGCTGACCTGGGCCTGTCGGAGCCCCGGTACAACTACCCTGTACTCCCAACCCCACCTCCAATGAGGGCCAGAGTGACCATCAGCGCTCCACATCAGTGACTCTGCGCTCCACAGTTCCTGCTGGCTGCTCTGGACCCCAGAGAACTGACAGAAGCAGTCCACCAGTGTGGCAGCACCCCCTGCTGGACACACCAGACCCCCGCAGCGGCGCTGAGCCAGCTCCCTCCCATTGGGTTTCCCAGCCACTCCCGGACCCCCGTAGTGCAGCTCTCTCCCTGCTCAGTTTTCCACTTGCCTAGTCTTTCTCGACCCCCCTCCCATGGATTTTTTCACAGTAACGATTGCATAATGTGACACTCGGAAAACAAAGAGCTTCTGTGAGCTGCAGGGCAGCGAGGCTGGCAGGTGGGGCCCAACTGCAGCACACTATGGGGCCCCTGGCTTCACACACACCACAGGGGGCACGTGTGTGAGGTGTGCATGACACCCATAACAGACCTTCCTGCAAGGGTGGATGCAGGATCAGTCTGCACCATGCATCTTGTTGACTTACTTATTCACCAACACAGGCTCTGTACATTCTGGTTATTATTTGTTATTTATTGTACTCTCTATTACAGGGCAATAAGACTTCAAATCAATATCACATTCAACTGAACACTTCGATTAATGGACGATTAATATGTGGGGTTTTTTTGGCTTCATATTTCATTGACAAGGTTTGTGCTGTAAATATCCTCAACTATTAAAGCTGGGATATTTTTTCTAGTGAAAGACTGCATATCTTATGTTTATGATATTAAAATAGTTGAAAGAAACAAACAGATGAACCATTTATGGTTATTTGTTCAATATTTCAAACATCTGCAATCAAAGCACAAAACACTTGAAATGAATTGAAATTTTAATTTCAATGTAAAAAGCAAGTTCCCTAAAAAAGCTGTTTCAAACGCTTTTCAAATTACAGTACTGCACAAATTAAATCATTGAACTGTGTATAATTCAAAAACGCTATAATAAAGTACTTAAAAAATACAGCTCATTGCAGTTTCGCTATTGTATATCGTTGGTTCGTCTTTGGAAGTTTATCATAAGCTTTGATGAGTCTACACCTGGAATTCCTTTTCCCGTCAGGTTTTCTGTGCATGCAGTATTAGCCTTAGGTAGCTAGCCAGAAGTTATGGGTTACCGCGAGGCAAAGTAGGCAAGTAAAAAAAAATATCATCATTTTTTTCCATATGTTACGCATAAAAAGACCCAAAATGCAAACTGCAAGAGGATTGCTTTATTACTATAAGTGAATTGTTTAAACAGTACAGGAATGATTCTTTCCCAAGCCGTTTGATCCATATAAGCGGTTAGCGAATATAACCGTGATCACTAAATGCGGTTTCCACTGGATTTTAAACAGATTGACGGTGTTACCTTTGGTCACTGAAACTTTTATATCTGATTTCTTTTTGTTCGGTGTCGTCTTCACCAAAGGGACAATGTGTCCAAACGACGTACATGGCATTTTTCTGTGGTACAAGCTGCTCGTGTTGCTCATTCAGCTCAGTTTGAGTTCGCCTCCATGTTTCTTCCACGTCGCAGACTGGACAGGGCGGAGTCACGTGACATATGCGGTAGTATGTTTTTAAGGGGACAGTACATGAACGCACACTGGGGAAAGCATTAACAGAATTAAACAAACAAAACAAAAAAGAAAACCAGTAACCAACATTGGCAAGATTTCGCTGGTTCTGAATGTCGGTTTCGATTAATTGCCCAGCCTTACGTCAAAGTGTGTATTTTGGAATAAATATAAAATTAATAGAAGAAATGGTCGACACAGAAAATGTTTTGTAAAAAATGATCTCCATGTACTTTACGCTATATAGTGTATGATAGCTATGCAGCGTGCTGCATCCCTGCATGCCACTTCATGATATCATCATTCTTGTATGATGATATTTGCTGATATTGGATGGTGGTATTTGGTAACACTGGATGGTGGTATTCGCTGATATTGGATGCCCGCATGCCAGACATCCTGTACCTCTTCCGGGTATCCCATACCCACTCTGCTGTGTATCCCGTGTATCCGTGGCCTGCGATCCTAGGAAGTACAATGGTGTGATTTACATCTTTAATGATGCATCCTATCATGCATCCCAGATGCTGCCATCATTTCAAGCGCCATCTTCCCTACCGGACTGGGACCTTCAGATCCACACACCGAGATCAAAGTGCCGCCTGACACCAGCAATCAGCGCTGCAGGGTCAAAATCACAGCGCAGGGCAGTAATAAAGTCAGGACTGAAATGAGGTCACGATTCCCTGCATTTCTGTTACTAATTCAAGCCAATCACTTCCAATGAGTCCAGATGACTGTGTGCTAAATGTGTGACTTGCAGCAATCAGGCCAGGGAAGAGAGATGAATGAGATGCTTTTCACATGGCAGGAAATGGCGGGAGGATGCAGCCTGAGCTCTGCTAAGGCAACATTTACAGAGTAAATAAGATTCAGCAGAGAAAATGCTGTGTCAAGGAAAACCACTCAGACCAAAGATTTCCTGTTTCCTATAGAAGAGACAGTGATGGGGAAGGCAGCCAAAAAGCTGGTCTCACTGGAACTGAGCCAGAAAAGCTGGTCTCACTGGAACCGAGCCAGAAAAGTTGGTCTCACTGGAACCGAGCCAGAAAAGCTGGTCTCACTGGAACCGAGCCAAAAAGCTGGTCTCACTGGAACCGAGCCAGTTAACAAGGCAAGCCAAGGGCAGAGGGAAACTCAGTGCTCAGAAGAGCACTGTTGATATGCGTTTATACGTGCAAATATAACAGAGATATGCATGCATGCCTGTGGCTGTGTGCATAGTATGTATATGTTACAAATACATTCCTAGAGATAGGAACCTTATCAGGGTGAAGGTTGTTGGTTCAAATCCCGCATCAGCAAAGTGATGTCATCATTGGGCCCTTGAACAAGGCCCTTAACCCCTATCACTCCAGGGACTAACTGGCATGCTGCCTTAAATAAAAACATCTGATGAATAAATTAATGCTTAAAAATGCATATAGCTCTATGTGTACACATCACACACATACAGACATGTGTGCTGCTCTCTGGTCACCTGGTGGCTCCAGCCTTTGGACATATATATAAAATGAAGCAGTGAAGGTCATAGATACAAAGCTGGAGCACGTTGTCCTCCTGGGACAGTATTCATCAGCTCAACAGCGCCCCTGCCTGTAGCTGCCTTAATAGCTCACGTCGCAGATGACTCTGTGTACAGCTCCACACTAATCCAAGCTGTCAGGTCTCCAGAATGATGCTGCGTGATGGTCGGCTGCTCAGCCAGAGGCCAAGATCAGGGACAGAGCCCTGCCCCAGTTATGGCAGGGACCCTCAAAAACCTACAAGGCTTTGGATAAAAGGCAAAAAGTTAAATGTTAAAAAATAAATATAAATGTAAAATAATTCCATCCAAACTGGCCCTGAAGGGCAGCTCTGGGGAGGGGATCCCCCACTTTCAGCTCCTCATGGTCCAGGAGTCCAGAGAAACTTCCACAAACCTCTAATCACACATTACATGCACTAGGGCCACTCGGCAAAAAGAAAACCCTGCTGTAAAATGTGATCCAGGGCAGGGAGGGACATCAATGCCCACTGATTTCCCCACATAAAGCAGAGACGCTGGCAGCCTGTTAAGCCAGGATGCACCTCTCTATCTGAGGGCTCCAGCTCTCTGATGTCATGGCACCTGCCTTATCAGGGAATCCCAGGAAGGCGGCGACTCCGCCCACGCCTGCACCGCTCAGCATCGCTTTGTCAAATCAAACAGCAGCTCCCGCTCAAAGGCTGATGAACCGACACTGTCACCCACTCACTGACCCTGCGGTGACCTCAGCCGGAGAGAGGCAGCAGGAGGAACATTAACAGCTTCCTACATGCATCACTTCACCCGAAGGACCTGCAGGGGACCTTCCGGAAACTCCCTGGTACAGTTCAGAGAGACAGATGGGTTTAATGCGCGGGCATGACCACTGTGTAATTTGAACCCTGGGCATGAGGGTGCAGCATGTCCCACTGGCAGAATCACCAAATGCCACGGCGACCCAGATCACAGGCAGTACAGGTGGGTGTTAATGGCTAAACATCTACAGCAAGCAGGAAGTGACACAATCTAAGAGTGTAAACTGTTTACTGAAAAACAACACACTTGCTGCATCCCACCAGAAAGCTTTCACCTAGAAAGGCGTGAAACACGTATGGTTACACGCATAGTGACTTCACGCTTTCCTTACCTACGATCCATCTTAATTTCAGTGGCTGGCCGCCATTTATTCACAAAGTGCCCTGAGTCAGACCTCATTCCTGCTGCACTTAGCTTTAAAAATGAAGCTCGTATTTTGTGTGAAATGACAGCATCCAGAACAGAGAGGACGGGCAGCCTTTGGGGACACGTGTGGCTTCAGGGGGGTGTGCTCCTGGTTCAGCTCCACCCCCACAAACAGCACAGTCCTCACCTTCTCATGGCAGCACATTTACTAAGATATGACCGACACAGAGAACAGCAGCACGGCCCCTACGCAGTAAGGACACGCATATTTGTGAATGTGCGGTATTTCTGGGGGGCGGTTTGTGGCTCTGCAGGTTAGGATGCTTTGTCTGTGATTGGTGGGTCCCAGGATCGACGGAGTTGTCATTGGCCCCTGAATGAGACCCTTAAACCCCCAATCACTCCAGGGATTGAATGACTCTGCTCTGTCAATTGTTCATTTTTTGGCTCTTCTCATGAAGAATCCTGGAGTCGCGCAGAGAGCATCCTTACAGGAAAAGGCGCTTTGATCCCACATCAGCAGCAGGCAGGTAGGAGGCAGCTGTTTACTTTACTTATATGTCTACATGTTTATTTTTTACCTGTACATGTACTTTTTATTCTATTCATTCTTTTGTACTTTTCTCTTTATGCTTAATTCTACACCTCATACCACCATATGCACCACAACAAATTCCTTGCACTTTTTGTTCAGATTCTGTGGTCATTTTATTTGCTGCCATCGTCCCGTAAACCAATGTGGTGCAGGGGGTTGGGGAGGGGGGCTATGTTAAATCTCAGCAGGTGGGGTGACAGTAGGGTAGGAGTCTGCAGCACATCCTCCCGCAGAGTGCAGACCATGCAGGGCAATAGCCAGCTCAGCCCATCAGTGTCAAATGGGAGAGCAGCAGAGACCCAGCAGCACACAGGAAGCTGCCATCGAGACACTGTCACAAACCTGTCTGGCTATTCACGCTCGACATGTACATCCTTCACAAACAAGAACTCAATGCCCCTTCGATGTGTAACCTTCGCAAAGTCATTAAAAGTGATGAATTAACATTATTACAATATATCACTAGCTTCCTCAACCTAGATGATGAAAAACAGCAAAACTGCATTCAAATGAGCCTCTTATCTTCAAAGGCTCACTGTCACAGCATCAGGATTCTTATCTGGGGTCCGGTATGACCAGGCCTGTAATCACGCCATACCACACACCCGCACTTTCGGGCACCATAGGGGGGGCAGGCCAGTACCTTCATCTCTCATCTCACAGCAGAAACAACAGGAGGAGACAACAAAAACTGCCATGAATAGGAATCCTGACTGAGCAGGAGCCCCATGGGGCTTTGAAACAAAGGCGGGATCATGCCTGATCTCCGCATTGGCAAGGTAACGGGGGGTACAGCCACCATCTGCAAGCCTTTGTGCAGAACTGAGATAGCAGAAGCGGGCTATGTAAAAGACAGCGCCACCTAGGGGAAGTATGGGAACGAGAAAGAAGGAGACAGGAACTGGGGAGGCGGGTAAGGAGAGACCACTCAGGGGTCAGGATGGGACAGAGATCCAGGGGACAAAGGAGAAGAGGAGAGGAGGGGAGAAGAGAAGGGAGAAGAAGAGAGAAGAAGAATGAAGAGGATAAGAGAGGAGAAGGAAAGATGGGAGAGAGGAGGAGTGGAGAGGGAAGGATAGGTGAGGGGAGGAGAGAGGGGAGGGAAGATGAGTGAAGAGGAGAAGAGAAGGAAAGAGGGAAGAGAGAAGGAGTGGAGAGGGGAGGAGAGGAGGGAAAGATGGAAGAGAGGAGGAGTGGAGAGGGGAGGAGAGTGAAGAGGAGATGAGAAGAGTGAAGATGAGAGGGGGAGAGGTGAGAGTGGAGGAGAGGAGGGGAGAAGAGAGGAGAAGCCATTCTCAAGTGTTAGTCTGCAATGGGAAGCATCAGAATATCCATCAGCCATAGACCCTATTAAGCTTCAAGAGGAAAGTGACTCAGATGTTTAAAGTCAACACACTCAACTGCACTGTTCCTATCTTTGTGCAGACCCTCCTTTCATTTCTAACTGCATAAACCTCACCCTAAGTCGGACAACCCTAACCCTACCCAGCCCTAACCTCAACCATAAGTTACCAAAGAACTTACAAGACATTTGGTTATTTTACATTTTGGATTGCATTCACAGATTTATTTTTAAATGTTGTCTTTCTGTTTCTCTTACAGGCACAGGAGAAATGTCCCTACAAGGTACAAAATGTTTTTATAATTAATTAGTTCGCCGGGGACTGGGGGACTGTGTCTGTGATTGTAAGGTCACTATTAGGTCCATTTATGCTTCTTTGGGTAAAAGCGCCTGTTAAATAAAATGTTAAATTTCTCTCCTGGTCGTTAAAGTCCAGGCAAAGAGCACCCATCTCTGTTTCTGCCACTCAAACAATTGTTTGCATTATGCGTACTGCCTTTGCACTTTGACTTTCATAGTTCTGCTGAGTTATTTTCTTCTTCATTTAGTTGCTTTCCTCACAGCCTTTCACATGTGTGCTGAAGATCAGAAACAAAACCAGTCTTATCATTGCCAAGTACATATGCATGCACTGGGAATGCAGCATGAAACCAGTCATTTAAATAGTCATTGTCAGTACTGTCATTTAAATCAGAAAAATAACACTAAACAAGTACTGTAGATGATAATGACAGTGGATACAACAGAATCATCTGGAAATCTGAGTGATAAAAATTAAAGGTTGAAAAGTGCAGTAAACACAAAACTGTAAAGAGTGAGAAAATATAATAGTTAATAAATAATAACTGGTACGTACAGAAGCTGATGCTCATCAGGAATTTTTAAAAATGTCGTATTTGTGTTTCTGCCCCCAGTGTCCCTGTTTCTGTCCCCAGTGTCCCTGTTTCTGTCCCCAGTATCCCTGTTTCTGCCCGCAGTGTCCCTGTTTCTGCCCGCAGTGTCCCTGTTTCTGCCCGCAGTGTCCCTGTGCAGCTGCAGAGAGCCGCACATCAGTCTGCGAATGGAGTCCTTCAGTTACTTCTCCTGGAAGCAGTTTCAATGGCCCTTTACGCTCACAGAGAATACATCTGCATCTCAGAACAGCTCCTTCACGGCAGCCACTGACTGATAAACACACTCATCTGTCTCCTGCTCTTTGAAGAACTGGCCATAGAATCTCCTGAATGTCATAATCGTGTGGCAAAAAGGCTCAAGTGACACCAAACAGCATCTTCTCTGACTCTCAGCACTCCTGCGCAGGCACTGCAGGACTGGTGCTGTCGGAAAACACACTCGTAAATGTGCATGTCAGTGCCGACGCCGTCTGCTCCGCGTGTGAAGGGTGAGGAGGACAGTCCGCTAGAGACAGAGAGGCGGCAGCTGGGCGCACAGTACCTCCAGAGCTCCACTAGATGGAGGCAGCTGTTAAAGATCAGTGCTTTTCCCTTTCACAGCACATGTATGCAAGCTGGTTAGATTCACTACAAAGAAGAAAAAGATCAGGTTCTCTTTACTACACCTGGAGACCATACAGGAAATCTGCATGTATCTGCACATCATGTAAAGTTTGTGATGGGGGTGGGGACAGGAAGGACTTACAATACATTAAATATGGATTCAGACAGAAGACAGCAGTGCCATAATGTGGCAACCCAACCTTCATCCTGTAGAGCATTTGAGGAAAAGGTCTGATCATTTCCATGTATGACGTAAAGAGTGATCTGCTTGTGACCTGTAGAGAAATTAAGCCAACTTTGTATATAAGTGTAGAATACATAAAAAACTTACAGGCAAGACTTGAACATAATCTGGGAAAGGAGAAAGTTATTGCATTGCGAGTTAAATGTCACCAGTAGACCTGCAACAACTAATCGATAATGGTAATAAAAATAGTAGACAACGAATTTTATCATCTATTGATTGTGTATTTGCAGTTTACTGTATAAATTACATATAATGACATCATCCTCTAGCTAGATTAATGTTGATGCATTAAGCCCAGTTCATTTCCCTTTTCCACATGGTCTGTGCACTGCTGTGCATACAGCAGTGATATGCCACTAGACCAGGAGAGGGCAGTGTTGTCAGATTTGGTGGGTTGTCAACCAAATGGGTGGAATTTAATTAAAATTTGTGGATCAAAATTGCTTTGGGCGGTTTTGTACGTGGGCACATTGTATGCACACTGAGTTTGTTGGTGCTTGTGCAAAGAGGAACATAGACGTGAACAGATCATATTGCCATTGGGATAGTATTAACTGCACAATCCCTGTGGGGCGGTGTCATGCTCCGTTCGTCCTGCCCCCTCGTTAACCACGCCCCCTCATTAACCCCATGTTCATCAGCTGTTTTCTGCTGCTTGTCATCAGGCCATTTGTATTTAGTCCACGTTTCAGTTTGTTTCCCTACTCCTGTCATTAATGTTGGTGTTCTTCGGATCTGTTATCCCTAAAATAAACCCCGTCGTTTTGTATCTACGGCGAGAAGGGTCCAGCTGCAGAAGCCTGTAGAGTGGAGCTCCACCGGGAATACGTGATCTCAACTCTGTGTTACAGCGAATAAACACTAACCTTAACCTTAACCTTAACCTTAACCCTAACCCTACCCGGAGCTCCACCTTACGCTCCTAAAGATCATGCGTTTCCCGTGGAGGTGACGTATTTCCTGTGGAGGTGACATATTTCCTGTGGAGGTGACGTATTTCCTGTGGAGGTGATGTATTTCCTGTGGAGCGTCTGCAGCTGGACCCTCTTGTCTGCAGCTTCCCTTTGCCTGCTTCCGGGTTGGGATCTGTTAAAGCCGCTTGTTTCTGAGACATGTGTGACGTGTCGGTGAGAAACAAAGCTTCGGTCCTCAAGATCACATGACATTTGGCTACAGGTGAGGCTCGCTTATAAGCGGAGCTGAGATTTGGCGTATCCCGGCTTTTAAGTGGCACAGGAAGTAATCATGACAGTTAAAATACTGAACTATTGATCAAATATTTATTGATCAAATATTTTGGCAGTTTCATTCGTTAAACTGGTTTTTAAACTGTTTTTGGGCTAGAATCCGTCAGCTATATCTGGTAACACTGAGCGAAGGCAGATGTATTGCAACAAACACAAATACATGTAGTGTAATCAAATGGATAAACTTTTTTATGAACAATTTTAAGGTTGTTACTAGGCTTGGGTGGTAAAAAGGCATACTGCAGCATTTTCACATCTTGGTGACAAAATTAGCTGGGACCCCCCCTCCCACCCAGACGCT
>JAODKF010000068.1:31865712-31876152 GCA_026779585.1 Mormyrus proboscirostris | reverse complement strand
GTACTCCCACTGTCTCCTTACCTATGTACTCTCACTGTCTTCTTACTTATGTACTCCCACTGTCTCCTTACCTAAGTACTCCCACTGTCTCCTTACCTAAGTACTCCCACTGTCTCCTTACCTATGTACTCTCACTGTCTTCTTACTTATGTACTCCCACTGTCTCCTTACCTAAGTACTCCCACTGTCTCCTTACCTAAGTACTCTCACTGTCTCCTTACCTATGTACTCCCACTGTCCTTACCTATGTACTGTGATAGTAATTAATGAACTAAAGGGTCTTTGTTCCAAGGGAGTATACAGAGCTGGAGAATGAAATCCTCCATGATCCTCCTGTACTGCTCCATACTGATGCTACTTGCCACCACTGTCAGCCGGCCACTGGCAGTGGACATTGTGAAGAACCAGGTCAAGTTCATGGCACAGACCACAGTGGTGAGGATACAGAGACTTACCGATGAGGTATGGATGGTCAGCATCCTTCAGTCCACAATTTGAAGGGGCCAGGAGGGCTTCTAAATGACCAGATGACGCGAAATGCTAGTGGCTTTAGATGGATGCCTTTGGGCATGCTGGGTATGTGGGATCCTGCTGCTGTAGGGGATTCCTTGACAATGGACAGCTAACAATTAGGGCATAACCCAGACAGAAAATGAATATAAGACATGGGCTGCACAGCAGAGAGGAGTAAATGCAAGGTGAGTGATAGAAACAGAGGTTTATGCAAATTCAAGTAATACAATGCAGAAAGTGGACACATGCACAATAGAGGCTAGTTACTGCACACAGTACAGTAGATAAGATATGTCTGTATATTTTCAAGGGGTATATTCAATTAAATGCAGAAAAATGCCTTATACTGTTGCCTTTGTCGGTGGGCACTGATGTTGTAGTACTTAAGATTGGTCTAGAGACCACTTTTTGCTGTCGGTCTCATCTTGAAATTAACTTTATTTTGACTTGGTCTTGTCTCAGTCTCAGATATAGAGGACTCAAGGTTTTCTTTCAAGACCACTCATCAACTTGATAGTATTTATCACAATGATTTAATATTTATGTGTTTGTTATCCCAGAGAACCCGACAAACACAAAATGTGCGGATTGTCACACCCATTAGTCTCAGGCTCACAAATTTGGGGAGGTATAATGCACAGACAAACTCGATCTGGTTGTGCAAGTTGCAGCTTTGTGTGCTAAAATAGTCCAGAGTAATAGTGTGCGTAATTAGGCATATATTTTAAACATTTTCAATGAAAAAGCACCCCTAATAATCCATAAAAGATCAATATTATTCACATTAGATGGAAGCCAAAGCACATATTTGCTTCCGCAATGATCCACCATCATTCCGGAACAAATATATTGGTAACAATTTACTATACTTTTACATTTATAAAGTGTTATAAAGACAGCAATAACTATTCACAAAGAGGCATAACACATTATAATCATGTGTATTTTACATTATTTATGAGACCATACAGATTTCATAAAGCAGGAGAAACAAGGCTATAATGTTTTATGCCTTTTTATAAATATTTATAGTCTTGTGTATAATTCTTTATGAATGTTACAATGAATTATAAGAACAGTTATTAATGTTTATGAATATGGGCTTCATGGAAAGTGTAACCAAAATATTTATTTCATAATTAATTTATAATAAGCTTATAAATGAATGGATAGAAAAACTCAAAATTTGCCTGGAGATCTACTAGAAATGCCAAAAAATGCAGCATTTTATTTATTAGGAAGACAATTACTTGATATTTTCACAATATTTTTTTACTGAAGTTTGGATTTGTATGTTTGACGTCATTCACCATAAAAACAGTACAACCAATAAGGTGCATCAAGAAATTAAAGAAAATGTTACATTTGTGTTACATTTATATTGAAATTTTAAGAAAAAATGTCCAATGTTCAAATTATATTGTGACTCAAATATTAGCCCATGTCGCCTAGCCCCAAGACCGTGCCTATGCTTTATATTGCATAGTGTGTTGTTTTATGTAGTCTGTTTTTGATCTTGACAGGGTCTCACCCTGCCTTGGTCTTGGTCTTGTCTCGGTCTCGCCGCGCCTTGGTATTGGTCATGTCTCAGTCTCGACCTGCCTTGGTCTTGGTCATGTCTCGGTCTCACCCTGCCTTGGTCTTGCTCTAGTCTCAGTTTCTCCCCGCTTTCATCTTGCTCTTGTCTCGGGCTCGCCCCACCTTGGTCTTGTCTCTGTCTCACCCCTCCTTGGTCTTATCTCTGTCTCGCCCCGCCTTAGTCTTGTGTCGGTCTCTCCCCGCCTTGGGCTTGTCTCGGTCTCACCCTGCCTTGGTCTTGGTCTTGTCTTGGTCTCGATACACTCTAGTCTTGGTAATGACTTGGTCTAGGTTTAGGTGGTGACTACATCACTAGTGGGCACACACAAAAATTAATAATTACATATTTCAATTCATACAAAATGCTGAATCTGACTTGCCATTTCTTTTTAATTTTTTTGCTATTTATAAAATTTAAAATGTCACTGAGCCACATGTAGTTGCTGTAGATGTCACAGGATATTATGGTATGCTCTTGCTAGCCTTTCTTTACACAACAAGAAATAACTTTCTGTTTTTTGTTGAAACAGTTCAGAATATCTCCTAACATGGTGTTCAGCGATCTGGAGCTCATACCTGACGTGAGTCTTGACAAGCCGGTTGAGGGTCTGGCCACCGTCATGGACAGCCTGGACACCTTCCAGATAATTCTCCTCAACCTACAAATGGATGGAGTGAGCCAGGTCCATGCTGACCTTCTGAGCCTGCAGGGTATCATCCAGTCTCTTGCACCACCATTGAACTGCTCCTTGCCCAAGCTGAAAAGCAGCAAGCACCTGGACGCCTTCCTGAAGACCAATGCTGCCTTCCACGTCACCATTGCCAATGTAGCTCTCGACAGACTGCAGAAGTTCCTCAACAAGCTGATCCTAGATCTGGATCAGCTAAAGACATGTTGATAACATGGGCTACCCCTTAAAATATATTTAACTTATTTTATATGGTTTTTTATTAACACCAAATGTCTTCCAAAATTTGTAAGGTATTTATGAACTTAAATTCCTTTGTACTGTAATTTTAATACCTTCATTTTGCACACATGCACTGATGGGATATTATGCAACCTGGTAATAGTTCTCAAGAAATGTAATTAGCAGCAAATGTAATTTGATATCTTCCTAGAAGCAGTATTTTACCCGTGCATTTTATACTTGGTGATGCTGCCAATCGGGACGCTGCTGTTTTTGTGCTCTGTCTCTCCTGTAGTCCTCCTTTTGCTCCTCTGTGGGCATCACCTCCTGGCAGACAAATGCGCACAAGCACAGTGAAGTCAGACTGCTTTTAAGGGAATCCAAGTTTCACATTACAAATACTGCAAACAGAGTGCAGCTCTGAATAAATGATGATCTCCAAGATCTCTTGATAAAGTGGCCTTACATTACACCATTGCTATTGGATGACCCTCTCAGACAGCAGTCTCCGTGTCAATCTTTGCTATTGGATGGCCATCTTAGACAGCAGTCCCTGTGTCTGTCTCTGATATTGGATGGCCATCTCTGACAGCTGTCCCTGTGTCAGCCTCTGTTACTGAACAGTCCTCTCAAATAGTAATACCTGTGTCAGTTTTTCCAATAGGGTGGTCCCTTCAAACAGTCCATGTGTCAGTCTCTGCTATTGGACAGCCCTCTCAGACAACAATTCTTGTGTCAATCTCTTCTATTGGACAGCCCTGTCAGACAATAGTCTCTATATCAGTCTCTGCTACTGGACAGCCCTCTCAGACAGCTGTTCCTGTGTCAGTCTCTCTTATTGGATGCTCGACTCAGACAGTTGTCCCTGTATTGGTCTCTCCTATTGGATGGCCCTCTCAGATAGTAGTTCCTGTGTCATTCTCTCCTATTGGATGGCCCTCTCACACTGCAGTGTCAGCTACCTGATTTTCATAAAACTATGTTACTCTTCGAGCAGCAAGTTTGAGTATGTTTACAGATTGTATGAATGTTTATTTGCTCACATTATTTCAGCCTTTTTCTATCAGGTCTTCTTTGTGTTGTTTCAGTATAATGTAGCGTTCCTCATTGTTATTTTTGATTCTTTCTTAGTAACTTCACTTTTAATAAACTCCCATTTGGCACATTGAAAATGGATACATTCAGTTTTATATTGGCATTCAACCCCAAAACTGAAGATGGTGTTCAAATCTAGTGTCCCAAAGAAGAGGGATGCTAATACAAACATTTTTAAATAAAATTATTGGAAAATGTGTTTTACATCAACGCCAAACCACGTTGTATTTAAGGAGTTACCTGCTTTTGCTTCATTTTTGAATTCTTTGCTCTTAAACACCCTGTCACTAATCCAAAAGCACTAAAATGGATTTTTTAAATATAAACTGTTTTTGGCCAGCATTCATAAAATTTGATAGCATAAGTTGATAGTTAATACTGAAATGAATTGATTAGCTGATGAAAGGAATGCCATTTCTGGACATGATGTTTCTTCATTTGCATTTAATGCTAACCCCAATGAAAAATAAATAACTTTTAAGGTTTCTATGGAACATTCATAAAGTTTTTTAGTCATTCAAATCTACCCATTTCCAAACCACTTTTCCAGTACAGGGTTGTGTTTAGGTCACCCTGGAAACTTCCGGACGTGAGGCTGGCATCACGGTGCACACCCTGAGGACACACTGATTCATCTCACTGCAAAATGCCCTGTTTTTGAACTGTCAGGGGAAAAGAAAGCTGTTCACACAAAGAGCAGGGATGAGATTAAAACTGCCATGTAGGAATTGTGCCCAAATAAACACCCCCGTAAACGTTATCTGAAATTACAGTCAGCACTGAAACACCCCCGTAAACGTTATCTGAAATTACAGTCAGCACTGAAACACCCCCATAAACGTTATCTGAAATTACAGTCAGCACTGAAACACCACCATGAACGTTATCTGAAAATACAGTCAGCACTGAAACACCACCATGAACACTTCCTAAAATCAGTCTACACTGAAACACCTGCATAAATGCTATCTGAAATTATTCTACACTGAAACACTCCCAATTAAAGTTATGTGAAATTACAGTCTACACTGAAACACCCCCATTAAAGCTATCTGAAATTAGTGTGCAGTGAAACATCCCTATCAATGTCATCTGAAATTACAGTCTAAACTGAAACACCCCAATAAAGGATATCTGAAATACCTGGACCATCTGAGTCCAAGAACTTGCTGCATCTTACGAACGTCAGCTTCATCAGCTACGTCACCCACCAGAAGGGACAGTACCCACCCCTGGTATTTGAAGAACAGTACCTACCCCTGTCACTGTGAGGACAGTACCCACCCTCAGCACTATGAGAGAGTACCCACTCCCAGGACTGTGAGAGAGAGTACCCACCCCCGGCACTGTGAGGACAGTACCCACCTCCGGCACTGTGAGAGAGTACCCACCCTCGGCACTGTGAGGACAGTACCCACCCCCGGCACTGTGAGAGAGTACCCACACCCGGCACTGTGAGAGAGTACCCACCCCCGGCACTGTGAGGACAGTACCCACCCCTGGCACTGTGAGGACAGTACCCACCCTCGGCACTGTGAGGACAGTACCCACCCTCGGCACCGTGAGGACAGTACCCACCTCCGGCACTGTGCGAGAGTACCCACCCCCGGCACTGTGAGGACAGTACCCACCCCGCACCATAGCCCATTGAAACCCAAACCATCAGCAAGAAGCAACAGCAGCGTGACATCAAGGAACACAAGATTACATTACTCAAGCCACAGAGTAGAGTTGTCAGAAAGACTATTGCCCACTGCCCCCCCAACACTCCCGCCCCCACCCCGCACACTGAAACCTGGTGCATAGGAATGGCCATTTCTCCACATCTCATTGCACTGTATGATTATATGTTTACATTGCTATCATAATTGTTTTTTCATGTGTTCATCTTGTGTAGAACAGGCAGAGTGACATTTTCATTACATAATGTGACTGACTGCACATGACAAAAAACTCTTCAGTCTTCTGTCAATAGCAACATATGTCTGATCTACAGTTAAATGCAGAACATGACATAAACACTGCACACCAGCAAACACTTCATGCCAGCAAAGACGGAGCACTGCTTCTGAATTGGGAGAGAGGCACAAACCCACCTGGTCTGTCTGCACAGAGCTGCTTGTGCCGGGCGAGAGAGAGCTACTGCTTGCTTTTCAGTGAAGTTATACTGCCCCCGTGTGGTGGCTTTGTCCTCAGCAGGGCAGCCTGAGCCGGGCTGCTTTGACAAGAAAATGCAGTGGTGCCACAGTGAAGCTCACACAGAACTCACGATCACGTAGTGCTCAAAGTCACGCGGTACACACGGTCACATGGCACTCACAGTAACATAGCACTCATGGTCACACAATGTTCACAGACACACAATGTTCAGTCACACGGTGCTCATGGTCACACGGCGCTCATGGTCAAGCAGTGCTCACAGTCACACAATGTTCACAGTCATACAGCACTCACGGTTACATTGCACTCACGGTCATATGAAACTCATGATCACATGACAGTCACAGTCACACAATGTTCACGGTCACACAGCACCCACGGTCGCAAACAATGTGCCGGTCACTGCGGCAGCCGGGGCCGGTTCTGTCCAAACCTGGAAGTAGTTCAGAGCATAGTGATGGAAAGTAAATCGCTATTCCCAAGAAACACGGCACTGCCTGTAACACTGGAAAGTTTTATTTTTCAGAAGTCCGGCTGCTCAGACTTGTCAAAACAAATGCCTGGCACCATCACCGAGGCAGAGAACGGCAAACCACAGGCATGTCAGAGGCCCACGCCACCGTGTGCTGGATCACTCTCCGGCACGCAAAAGTCTCCATTTCCTGTTGCATCACAGTGAATGCACAACAAACCGTGCTGCTAACCTGGGTGGGTCTCCTGGCCAGCAGCGAGCGTTAGGGCAGCAGACAGGCTGTTCATGAGCAGTGACCCCCCCCTTTTAAAGCCCCGCTCTCAGTTTCAGTGGAATAACGGAAATATCACAAGAAGCTGTGGTCCTCGGAGCAGCCGGCCCGGCTGTTTAACTCTCAGTCACTGTCAGAACCAGCGACCTAAGAACAAAACCACAGCATCATCAATCCTGGCAGGACCTGCACCAGTAGTCACGAGATTCCAGAGTACCGGCTACAAGCCAGACATTCGAGTCACTCATCTGAGGTGAGAGCAAAGAAGGAATCAGGTGGACCAGGTGTCTTCTGAGCTCTGTGTCCCGGGTTCAGATCAGTCGGTAGTAATGACAAAGTGGCTCATGAACACTACGACCGGCTCAGCTCTCAGACGACCACTGACTCACTCCTAATCTTAGAATGAGACAATTAGCACATTTAACGGAGCTAATATTAGTACAGCACAGAGGAAAATGGATAAACTTTTAAACTGCTTTTCAATCAGGGTGGTGAGAGAATTAAAATACATTTTCACTACAATATATTTCATTTTGTTCTTTTATCAAACACATGATAAGCCTGAATTGTTTTTGATTTTCATGTGAAAGTTGGTAACTGAACCTTCCTATCCTGGCCAGTTGAGCCTAAATTACCCAGAAATCCTTGGCTATGGTGATACTGACACTAGGTCTGTGTAAAAACACATGTCAGTGAATGTTAAGGTGGCCCTGAGTGCCACAGTCTGAAGCATCTTTAAGCATAGTATCACGCTCCTGTGCTGTGGTGGACATCTCCAGTGGAGGCAGGAGACCGTGTCCCCACTGGAGAAAAGTGGAAATAGTGGGAATAACTAGAATATGACTGAGAAGTGGTGAGCATTATGACAGCCGTCTGAACAAAGGCCAAAGGGTAGAGTATTAGGGTCAGCGCCCGTCTAGCCTGTCCTGGGTGCTTTTCCCCAGCATTTGGTCTCTGGGCCGCCATGCAGCTCAGAGGGCTTGGAGCCATGCATCCCTTTAGTTGTGTGTCTGAGGCCAGCCTCACTTGTTTTGTAATTTATTTTAGTTTATTCTTGGGTATTCTGTTTGCCGTTTCTCTGTCTTTGCTTTTGTTTTGGCGTTTGTTTAACCGCGCTCCTGCCGTGTTTAATTCTGCTTTGCTTGTATGTTGGTTCCTATCCTTTTCCTTGTGTTGTTAGCCTCTGTGCATGAGTAGTGCTTCCTAGTTGCTGTGCATGTTAATTGTGATGTATCCCACCTGTAGTTTGTTGTCCTGAACATTTTGTGATTGGTTGAGCTGTTGGTTCCAACCTGACCTGCGTCATGTCTCGTTAATTTCATATTTAGTTTTTCTCCAGGCCCCTGATTAGTGTATGTTTTTTTATTTGAATTTTAGTTACTTTCTTGTTGTATTTAACCCCTTATGGTACCTTACTTTCTGATTCCCTATTTAAATAAGATTTCTCAACTCTTTTGTTGATCGTCACCTTCTTTCTGCCTGTGCCAGTCCTGACCATAACATAGAGGTCAGGAGAAAGACTGCGGGCAGGGGCCCTCTATGGCCTGGGGAGTAAAGAGGACCGAGGAGCTGCTTCTGTGGCCTGGGGAGTAAAGAGGACCGAGGAGCTGCTTCTGTGGCCTGGGGAGTAAAGAGGACTGAGATTCAAGATTCAAGATTCTTTATTCGTCACATGTAGTTATAGCTGGTACAACATACAGTGAAATGTTTTTTCCTGGCTGAAAAAGTACTCTCAAACTGTGCTAAAACATACTAAAAAATGAGAGATAAGAAATAAGTACTAACAGAGGATTAGTATAAAATAAGAGAAAAGTTATAAGTGTAAAAAAGAAAAGAGAAAGAAATCTATATAAAAATGTAGCAGCCATATGTATGTAAATACATATTACTGTGGCCTGGGGAGTAAAGAGGACCGAGGAGCTGCTTCTGTGGCCTGGGGAGTAAAGAGGACCGAGGAGCTGCTTCTGGGGCCTGGGGAGTAAAGAGGACTGAGGAGCTGCTTCTGTGGCCTGGGGAGTAAAGAGGACTGAGGAGCTGCTTCTGGGGCCTGGGCAGTAAAGAGGACCAAGGAGCTGGTTCTGTGGCAAATCATTTCTGCAGTTATCAGATAAGAGAATTTTACCATAAACTGAAACACACTGAAAAATCATTTTTCATGCTATAGTAGTCATACCAACCATCTGCTACTGATACTACAAGCTATGGGTCAGCCTATGACAGGCCAGATATGATAGATCAGCCTATGACAGGCCAGATATGATAGATCAGACGACGACAGGCCAGATATGATAGATCAGCCTATGACAGGCCAGATATGATAGATCAGCCTATGACAGGCCAGATATGATAGATCAGCCGACGACAGGCCAGATATGATAGATCAGCCGACGACAGGCCAGATATGATAGATCAGACGACGACCAGTCCGCTTATGAAGGCATTAGGGGCTGATGAGCATGATTTTGCTGGGACTGGCAAACTCAGCCGGCTGCAGTTTCTATCAGTTTTGTTTTCTTAGAAAGGGGCCATTATAGTGTAAAAAGTAAAAGGCATAAATCTCCGCAGTCTTTCAGGAGTGACACACCCCTCTCTGCTTTTAAATGAGCCTGCAAGTATTAAGCAATAATCGGCAGAAATACTCACTGGACTGAATCATTCCATATATTTTGGGGCAGATACCTATGCACGGCAAATTAAGGCCAGACAAAAACAAACAGCACTTTTTGTTATTCTCAAGTGATGCAGTCTGGAACTGCGAGGTTTTGATTTCTTGGAAATATCTGGTTGCTCAATACCACACACCCAAAACACTGTGTTTCAACTACCACTCAGATTCCTCTGAAGGGATCTAACTGGGCTGCAATGAGTGAAGTGCACCACCAGAGAGTGTTCCAAGGCATGGACTGAAAAGATAGCAGGAAGACTCATTAATCAGGCTAGTGGTTTTACTGCCCCCTTGTGGTCAGGAGGAGATCAGCAGGGAGGAGCAGCCTGAATGCACAGAAAGGGTGTACTGTAGGTCTGGTTTGCCTCCATCTCAAACATGGCCATGCTGCCACTGAAGCTACAGAAGCTCCAGGCTGGAAAGTGCGGAAATCAAAAAGTTAATGAAGACAATGAAGGCCCGCCATGGCCTAATGGCATGCCTAAACGTGCAGGATGTCAGTATGGTTTCCCCACACCCTTCAGGGTCAGCTGGCTTCTCCTCCAGACCTGGCTGGGCTCTGCACCCTGAGTAACGTCTAACTCGCCCCCACTGCCTGTCCAGCTCTGGGGATTCCCTTTTGCACACCAGCTCTTTCCACTTCCTGATTGGAGGCCATGGAATACTTCAGATAAACTGCATACAGATTATTGTGGCACCTTTTGACAGCTCACATGCCTGCATATATGACCACTGTGGCACCTTTTGACAGCTCACATGCCTGCATATATGACCA
>JAODKF010000068.1:31849100-31863062 GCA_026779585.1 Mormyrus proboscirostris | reverse complement strand
TGAGCAGGAACAGCAGCTGGAAGATTATTTTTCATCATCCACTCTGTCCAGGAGATGAATTTTGCATAAAAACTGTGTGCACACTGCTGGTTTGTATTCCTGGTGCATATTTACTTGCTGGTTTAACACAGTCCTGGCACATTTAGGCCTTTGCATGGTGAATCCCAGCTGCTCAGGGACAGGGATGGGACAGAAAGAGCAGAGACTGACTCCCTGCGTGGAAACAGTATCATTGCAGACTTGTATTGCATTTCAGGGCTTTCATAGGTTTATGGCTCGATTTAATGATTTTGGTCTCCTTCATTGACTGTAGTAAAAGAGCCTCGCTGTATGTAAACAGTATCACTGGACTGATTTGGCTGTATTTTCATTGTTATATTGCTTAATTATATAATTTTCTTTAATTTTTCGTGGTAAAAGGTTTGATGTATTACAATTCCTGGTGTTCTGATCATTCTTTTAAACTATGTGGTCTTCTCTGTCCCACAATATTTCACAGATCCTACAACCTCAAATCAGTGTGAAATACAAAAATACAAATTCAAAAAACAGTGATTCTGACATTTGCTTTGACTTTCACTTCATTGCAGACAATCCAAACCCAAGATAGTTTGTTTATGTTCATGTAGTTCATGCTCTGTCTAACCATAATAATAATAATAATTATTAACCCAAGTTCATGTTTTGTCTGGTCAACTTCATTTCCCTTGTTGATATACATCCCTTCGAGAAGTTCAGGCCTGCAACACATTCCAAAGAAAGTCGGGACAGGAGCAATTCAGAGCTAATAATGCAGTAAAAAAAGAATGATGTGATTTCAAGTAGGTGATGCCAACAGATGATTTGCAATTATGATTTGGTAGAAAAGCAGTATCCACAAAAGAAGTCTTTGAGGAGCAAAGATGGGCAGAGGATCAGTTTGTCAACAAATGTATGCGAAAGTTATTGAAAAGTTTAAAAACAATGCTCCTCAAAGAAAGATTATGGGGGATTTGCATACTTCATCTAGAGTGCATAATCGTTAATATCATTAAACAATTAATGGGATTAAAGTCGTGATCTCCAAGACCTCAGAAGGCACTGGATCAAGAACCTTCATTCATAATAATAATAAAAAAAGAACCTTCATTCATAATAATAATAAAAAAGGAACCTTCATTCATCAGTAGCTGCGATAACTACATACATGCGTATGTATGTATACATGCGTATCATACATACAAAATAAAAAAAATGCCATACAAACCTTTTCACACTCAGGTATCCACATCCACTGCAGTAAACAGACTGAAATCCCACCCATCTGGTTGTTCACGTATCTTTATTGAGTGTAAAAGTATGTGCCTTAGGACAAAAGAGAGCATTGTACATGTTTCCCTTATCAGTTACTACCTGAAGGAAACAAACGCATGTTCAGTGTTTATCTTCAGCAGGAAACAAAGGCTGGTCATCACATTTTGGCTTTGAGAGGAACCATGTTGAGTGACTGTATGAACTCCTGAAGCGTGGAGAGGTATTCCTGTGGGTGATCTCGCAGGTGTCCCGCATGGGTGGAGTCCTTCCATGCCTTGCAGTCCACCCTCATGCCTTGCTTCTGCCAGTCCTCAATCATCTCCTTCATCTTGAGATGGTCACACATTGGGTCATTCTCAGAGGAGAAGAAGAGAGATGGTGCCTGAATGGGGTGGTGCCAGAAGATGTGGATGCTGGTGTTAAAGTAGTCCACCGTGTGTCTCCTGAAAGCTCGAAAGTACAGCATGCTGGCCGCTCGCACAATGCTCTCCCCCTGGGGAAGCAAACTCCTCCCCAGACCTACACAGAGGACAACATCATTAGCCACAATACAAAGCGCTGTCACATTGTCAAATGCTGTATCTCACTGAATGACATTAAAGCTGGTAGTCTGACCGTAGGTGAGCATGTCTGTTTTACATACACTTAGCTTAAACATTTTACAGGTGTTCTGTTTATCCATTTCACCAGTATCAGTCATCCAACCCACAACATCAAAGCAGAGTGCAGGAAGCAAAACCGTATGCGCAGGTATGTGGAGTGGGGCTGCTCTACTGACCTACGGCCATGCGATCCAGGGAGCCCATCACCAGGCTGTCGTAAACCTGCCCTCGGAGCATGCGAATCAGGCCGTCATGCTGCTGGGGATTTCTGTAGATGTGGACCAGCAGCTGGCTGAAGGTGTAGCCCCCTACTGAGAAAGCATGCACCAGTAGGGGGCACCGCACAAACCTGTCACTCTGCAGCACCTCCAGGACCTTCATGGCATAGTCAAGGCCCCATTTCGGCCAAAGGAACTGGCCGACCCGGCTCTCCACGATGAGCACATCAAAGCCGTTACGCAGGTATATGTCACAGTATTTGGCCAAGCCCCGAGGCTGAGATCCCAGCCAGGGCAGCAGCAGCAGCAAGGGTCTGGCGCCACCCTGTGGTGGCCTACTGAACACCACGGATTCATTCAATAAAAACGTGATGCTTTTGCTGATTTTGTGAGCGGTGACGCCGCTCAGGATAGCAGGCATAGACATCATTGTGACAGCCTGTGGGGGAGTAAAAAAAAAAAAAAGCACTAGAGGCGGCTCTGCCATTTCCAAAACATTTTATTAATGAATAAGCTGAAACGTTTCACATGCACAAAGTAACCGTAAGAGAAAAGGTTACATAAACATCAGCGTTTATTTCTGGCGGTGGCACTAAGTCCATGTGAAGGACAACAGACAATGTCATAAATATCTTGGAGATAAAGTGTAGCGAGATTACACCACAACCCAAAGACTGACATTTTCCCCCACAATGTACACGTTTTCGCCCCCCAAGGCTTTACCTTCCTATCGGGGTTCCGCTTCAGACTATTTCGCCAGGAGAAGGACCTGCCACGACATGACATTCTCGGTGAAAGAAATGCGTGACTATGGTGCCTTTTCTCACTGTAACAATCCCTTTAAAGCCATTTCCGTGGCAGGAGAAAGGGGGCCAGTAACTGACAGCTTATGTCACCCTGTGAGCCTCTACGTTCAGTTAATGTCCATTTGTATGGTCTATGTACCTAGTAATGTTTTAATCAACAAAGCCTTCAACCGAAATAGGTTTAAGAATCTCTTTCTTTAATGAAATAATATATGCATAGTAATACTAAATAACATTGTTTTCAGTGTCCTCCAATGGGTTTTCAGTAAGTTTAAACTATCCAATAAGTCTATATAGTTCTATTGATTTTATACATTGACCATATGGGATAGCCTACGTATGGCTTACTAATAAGCTTCAACATATAATCTGATAGTGTTTAGTCGTGAATAAGATACTGGATATTAAATTGCTAATTAAAATGTCAATTAATTACAATGAGACAACTTGCCCTTAAAGCCTCTTGCATAATATAGGTCTCAGAATTTCGAGCTCATAAAAATCTATTTCAATTTTGGAATGTCGCACGAAAACATTTTTGTAACTTTATCACAAAATCATAGTATTGTAATAAGCAGAAAAAAAAACTAATTCAAACGCTGTGGTTCAGCCAGCCCAAAAAAGTTTTAACCATAGTTTAAAACAAAGCTTAAGCAAAGACAGGAGCGTCTCAAACAGAGTACTTACATGCTAGATGCCGCATTTCGTCAGAAGCTTGTGACCCGAGCGCACCAGTACGCAGGCCTGCTGGTTTGTATGCATGACAGCAGAAGCAATGCACTGGGACATACTGGGGTCACGTTCGTGCACGTTACCTTACCCATATGTTTACCGTTGACGTAGCTTTATACCCGCGAATTTTAAATACTTCGAATGAAAAAATACATATTCGATCGAGTGAACGTAAAGAGCCGGGTATTGCTTTCTACTGACATTCATAAAGAGTCGGTACTTCCTCCTCCAACTTCACACAAATTTCTGGCAAGCGACGATCCTCGTCTGTGGCTGCAGCTCCCGTGGCCTTGTGGGACAGTGCAGCCATCGGCTATATACAGCTGAATTTCGGAGAATGTAATATGTCTGCCTGTTGTTCCATGGACGCTGAGGATTCGTACATACTAAAGCTGCCGTAATTTCGGACGCGCCCATGTTCGTGGGCGAGGCAAACGATGCTGATCACGCAGCTCGTTGGCATTGGGGACAGAGGGGTCAGGAGCCCACTTCATGAGAGTTATCCCCCCCAAAATATGTCATTTTTAATCTAACTATGTAATTGTAAGTATTATATTAATCTGTAATTAAAGCATTTATAGTTATTAAACATTGCTTTTCCACCCTCTCTCTCACGGTGGTTTAGTCCACCGCCTGACGTCCCCGGCCCCAGTACCGCTTGCATCAACCCGGTACGAGTGCCTGTAGCTCAGTGCTGATTCGCCACTAGTAAGGAGATAATTTGCAGTTTTCCCTTGGAGAAAGCGGGTGTGTCCGATGTGTTTCTTCTCCCACTTATGAATCTGGACGCATTTTGACCATATATCTTTTGTAGTGTAAACGCTAATGATTCCTGGATGAGTCGTTACAGTAACTGTGCGCGGGGCAGTAACGAAATCAGCTGAACACTCTGTAGAGGCATGATAGACACAGGCGCCCCTTGTGTACCGTCACCCAAACAAAAGTCCCAAACAAGCATCCCGTAATTTCAGCACCACAAGGATCCAAATCGTTCGTTCATCCGAATAACTTAATAATAATTAGTAACGCATAACTGCGGCTGCCTAGACTGCATCAGTGTAACAGCTGACAGTATTCTGCTAATTTTGCTATTATTTTAATATAAAATAAACCATTACAAGCTGCTGTAAAGCACAGGCTTACCTGTCTACCAGGAACTCCCGTGAGTTAGTGAGTCTCAGTTCCTCCCTTTGGAAAAACACGCATTAAGCATGGCATGGTGTTCCACCTGATTAACCTGTCATCTAGCAGACAGCTCCTGCTCCTCAGGATACTAACCCTTGTTTTTTCCATACATGAATCGCTCACATCTCAAAAACGTCCAGCACCAATCTTTCATATATATCTTCTTTGTTTCTTGGGGTCCGCGACAGTACATATAGCTTGCGTGCACTTGATGGTATGATATTACGTTGTACATGTTACTTATTTTATTCAAAGTGTAGAATAACATCATTGCACCTGCGAACAAAATGGCTTTCACAGAACAGCAATCTATAACAAAAGAGTGGAGGAAGAACAGTTGTTGTTGTAATTATGGTGAGTACAATTCAGAAACAGACTATACGTACTTTTCCTTCGAATACCAACATGGGGAGGGACTTACAGCGATAAACTTGCTGATTGGCTGAACACAAGCACTGGCGGTCACATGGAAGTTATACAGAAGTTATACAGAAGTACTGAAAAAGAGATAGAAATAGTGGAGCAATAATTGTGCAGATGGATTTATTGTTGTACCTCAACTAAATTTTATGTGTCACTGAATACCGTTTTACTTGCGTCTCCTTATTTCTGCACCCGGAAATCTGACTGATAACCGATATATAGACTAATATTGCTGATGCCAGTGGTCAGATTTAATAAGAATTATAAACATGTCACAGTTTGGTTAAAAAGGAGTTTGGTTACAAAAGAGACATCAGCTTAACGTGGCTGCAGCTGAAGAAGTTTTAAAAAGGGAACTTTATTTTTTGTACAATATATATATATATAGAAGATTCAGCCTAAAGAAAGACAGTACATAAGTGGAGACGTGATAAACAGTGTAAAAAAAAAAAAAACATAAAAGCCGACCCATGATGCTGTACGAAATACAGACCTATGCAGCGGAAGCGGAAAAAGTGTGTGAGAGAGCCTGACGGTCGGTCTTGGGAAGGTTGAGGCTGCTGAGTCCCACACTGACACCCTCAACGGGATCAGACTGGAGCCCTTAATATCTCTCTTAAATGTGATCTGACACACTGTAACTAAATAAAAAGATCGCACCATTGCTGACTCGTGTCCTGTTCTGGTCGGGGCAACAAAGACACAGACCTCGGTCGAGAGCTGAGCCCCCTGCTGGACACTCCTCCCCGTGCTGTTGGCCGCGAACAGTCTACAGCCGGCGCCAGCAAAGTGCCAACGCGATCAGCTAAAACCACCGAAAAATGAAAGCTGGAAACGTCACGTTCTATCTAAACTACAAAACAGAGGTCCGCTACAACACCAACGTGATGATGAGTCTAGCGATGCTCTATGCTTGTGACTGTGATTTGCCACGACAACAAACATGACACACATAATAAAAGGGAACTGAAATAAACCAAAGCTAGTTCAAACAACACTCAGCTACCAGAAGAAGGGTCATGCAAAGAAAGGACGAACAAATTTTATAATATAATCATGAAACAGGTTAGTGCCCTGTCACTCCTGACCCCCCAGGAGCACCCAGGTGACACGGCTCCTCCCAAACCCCCACACACACACCAGGAAGATGAAACACGGAATGTGTGCATGTTTAATTTTGATTCCTTTTTGTACCGTGAAGTACAATGTCAGAGACATTCAAATTAAATCCTCGAAGAAAACGGGGTTTAGCCTTTATAGTGGAGCAGAGTTCAGATCTGTTAATGAAAAAGCTCCTCCAAACGGGCAGAAGGGGGCTGGGTATGGGGGCCCGGGGGGAAACGTGAGCATTCTCAGCCCCATCACCCGTATTGGCGATGAAGTGCAGAGAATGGCACCGAGGCCCAGGACGGCATCACCAGGTAGAGGGCGACATCACCAGGTAGAGGGTGACATCACCAGGTAGAGGGCGACATCACCAGGTAGAGGGCGACATCACCAGGTAGAGGACGGCATCACCAGGTAGAGGGCGACATCACCAGGTAGAGGGCGACATCACAGACAAAGCAGGGGAGGCAGGGCCAAGTTCTGATTGGCCAGGAAACGTGTGGCGTCGGTACACGCGGTATCGCTGTGCGCGGTATCGCTGTGCGCGGTGTCACTGTGCGCGGTATCACTGTGCGCGGTGTCACTGTGCGCGGTATCACTGTGCGCGGTGTCACTGTGCGCAGTGTCACTGTGCACAGTGTCGCTACCTGCAGTGTCGCTATGTGCAAAGCCAGAAGCCAGCTGCTGCCACACACGCCATCCCTTTCCGTGCGGTCGCTTAGACGACGGGCTCCTGTGGTGATACCACACCGCCTTACGGTCAGAGGCCTGATCCTCAGCGACACGGCCAGCATGGCATCTGTCTGCAGTGGGGCTCAGAGGAAGGATCCAGAAGGCGTGGAGAGCTTAGCTGTGCTTCAGGAAGCCAAGGAGAGGATGTGTGTATCCAGGCCGGGGCAGTCGAGAGCCCACCAGCCACGAGGCAGTGTCCAGCTGTCGCACGGCATCATGGGAAATGCAGCCACGCACCATGTAGCATTTAAAGCCATTGACACAGGGGGTTGCTAGGACGCAGGGTGCAGCGTTGTTGTTTTGGTGGCTAATTATCGTGGCGTTTCCATTGAGTAAGCCTCAACGTGTCTCGGGGGTGGCACTAGAGGGGTAAGGGGGGGGCGTCCCAGCCCTGACTGTCCGCAGGTCGCAGATTGTGCGAGTCTGTAGTGAAAAGCTGTTCAGAGGTGTCCGTTCTGTCTGGCCACGGTTGTGGTCGAGACCCCAGTGGCGCCTCTTGTCAGTGCATTCTCTCCGCTTTCAGTACAGCCGTTTCTCGTAACTGTGGGGGAAGCAACAAATAAATAAGGTCAGGAGGGGTCGCAGTTATAGGCACAGCAGCAGCGAGCAGAAACCACGCTGTTAGCTGCATTAGAAAAAGGTCTTCAAAGGGATCAAAGTGGCAGAGAGCCCATGTTAAAACAGCCGCAGAAAGGGCCGATAAACCGCTGTGGGAACGACCCAGCAGTGACCTTCACGGAGCACAGGCAGCACAGAGCACTTAGCGGTTAGCGTCAGACAGGCCCGCACTCTGCTCCGTTTATTTGAACCCAAGCCGGCTCCCACGCAAGCCATGTTTTTACACCCTTAACCACATTACCGGTCTCACACTGCTGCATAGAGGTGAGGTCTGTGCTCCAAACGCAGGGAAGGAACACAAGACATGGAATTTCAGGAAGAACGCTGTGTATGTGGGTCCAGACAAACGCATGATCGACAGCTGAGTTTCTGGCTGCGTAGCTGCAAAGCTCAGCCGGGGGGGGGGGGGCGTCAGGATCGAGGGAAGAAAAACTCTGCCTCGGGTCTCTCACCCAGAGATCCAAAACCTTCCCCGGAAAGATCCCGGATCCCTCTCGACCCGAAGGGCACATCAGCACACCAGAAGCAGCACTGTGATCATGTGTCAGAGGCTGATGCTTAGATACTCACATGGAACATAGGTATACCTACAGTGAGTGCATGAGGCAGGGGAAGAAGGAAGAAAGAGTCATGTGACGCCCATGTGACACGGCATTCCAAACAGTCAGCACCGGGCCATCGCATGTGGACTGGGGGCAGGGGGGGGGTTTGGGGCATGGTCATGGTCGGGGGGGGGACTTACGAGTGCAGGCCGTGCACGCCCCCCTCCACCTGCGCAGACATGGTCCTCTTTTCAAACTTCAGCTCCCCGGAGTACATCATTGACCTACAAGCCAAGAGCTTTCTTCACCACTCAGAATTGAGCAGGACCTGACCCCCCCCCCCCCAACGAGCATCTCCGTCAGCATGGCTCACCGCAGGATGGAAAGGCTCTTGGCCCCGATGTCCTGGCAGCCATGTTGGATTCCAGCGATCAGGTAGGGGACAAACTTGTGGATGGATCCCTTGTCCTGAACGGAGCCAGACACCCCCTGGGCCACCTTTACCTTGTCTCCCTCGCTGTTTGGGGTGCAAAGGTAGAGTGGAGTTAAGAGGCAGTGGGCAGCACAGCCAGCAGAGGGCGCTCTGGAGCCACAGTCTGCCCCCAAGCCTGACCTGAAGTAGCGCTTCTGGCTGCTGCTGTTCTTCTCCATGGCATCCAGTGAGCCCATGCCGCGATACTTCTTCAGGCGAACGCCGTCTGAGAAGAAATATTCGCCAGGGGCCTCGGTGGTGGCGGCCAGCAGGGAGCCCATCATCACTGGGGGGTGAAGTAAAGAGCTCAGGAATCTGTGTCAGCAGACGGGTGGTGCCCATCTCCTGGCGTCCTCCAGCGTACCCGTCGACGCCCCCAGAGCGAGCGCCTTGACCACATGGCCCACGGTCTGGATGCCGCCGTCAGCGATGACGGGCACCCCGAAGCGCCGCGCGTACTCCGCCACCTTGTAGACCGAGGTCCCCTGCGGCCGACCACATGCCATCACTGTGGGAGACACGGGGGACAGGGTGCTGAGCGACTGGGGACGCTCTGGCGATACGGTCCAGCTCTCCCAGGGCTCCCCCCCCCCCACCTTCCTGCGTGATGCAGATGGAACCGCAGCCCATCCCCACCCTAAGGGCGTCCACACCGGCATCGATCAGGTTCTTGGCCTGCGCTGCTGTCACCACTAGAGACACAAGGGCAGACCGTCAGCAGGGGATGTCACCTCCCGGCACCGAGCGGAGAGGGAGTGTCCCTTAGAAGGTGACCCACCATTACCCCCGATGACCTGGAGCTCAGGCGATTTCTGCTTAATGTAGTTGATCATGTTGATCTGATAAACAGAGTTGCCTTGCGAGGAATCCTGTCAGGTGGGGGAAAGGAAAATCACAGTGATCTATAACTGTGTTTTTAGTCTTTATCAGAGTCACAAAAGTACAAGGAGCTGTTGTGGGGCTGGGGGTGGAATGGCGTATACAATTACACTTAAACACCGAGAGAAAAGTACGAAAAAGAATAAATGAAATAAAAAGTAAAATAGAGATAGAAAAAGTAAAAGAAACTAAGATGTGTGAATAATATGTGAACATAGGTAAACAGCTATATACCCAGAAAGTTTCAACATGATGGAGGCAAAAGGTGAGAAAATGTTCCCTCTAAGATTCACCAACCTGTTTCAAGTCAAATTGTTTTTTATAACTGGGTTATGAATCACTTATTGTATGGATGGGAAAATCTGATAGTTCCATACATGATACCCTGCAGGTTTTTGAAGGCTACACTAAGGACCAGCGTCATGCAGGTTCATGCAATACCATGCAGGTTGTTATACTATCAAAAGTGTCAGAAAATCCAGAGCTGTGCATTACAAAAAGATTAAGCTACATACAGTTTAGTTCTTGACAGTTCGCACACATAGAATCCTGTCTAGTAAACAGCAAATCGCCTTCATGAAGGGGTCGTCAAGGAGACGTATAAGTAAAAACAAAACAGTCCTGAAGCAGACAGCGAAAACATTTAAGCAAAGAGCAAGAGAGAAGTGTTAGTGGGCGGCACTTATAAAGGGGATGGACCCGAACCCACCAGAACCACCACATCCACACCGGCCTGCATGAGCAGGTCCAGTCGGTACTTGTCGTCCTCCCGGGTCCCAATGGCAGCCCCACACAGCAGCTGCTTGCGCGAGTCCTTGGAAGCCAGTGGGTTATCCCGATTCTTTTTCAGGTCCGTGCGAGCGATGATGGCCACCAGCTCGTCACTGTCATTCACAATGGGCAGCTTCCCTGATCCAAGACAGACCATGTAAGAACTTTACAGAACTTTCACAGCAGATCCATCATGGGCATGTGACTGGTGACCCCGTCACTCTCACCTTTCTTACTGCGCTGCAGAATGTCATTGGCCTCCTTCAGCGTAACCTCCGCAGGTGCAACGACCAGATCTTCCCTCTTGGTCATGGCCTGCAGGACAATGGATCACGAGCAGAGCAGTGAATCATTGCTGCATAAATTATTTCAATTCTAACTAAAAAAAACACAAGTCATTCACAGAGAAGGATATCCCAGAGATTGGGGCAGGGGTTTCATTCTCAAAAGTAAACGTTATATTTTCAGGCCATGCCTTTTTTGCAAGGTCAGTCCTGCCAGTTGATAGCCATACAGGTCTGTAAAATATTTGCCCAATGTAAAGACCGCAGTCATCAAAAGGTTAGGAACCTCTACACTAGGTGATAAATCTCTAGTAATCCCGGCTGACTAACTCAGCACCCAACAAAACCCCCATCCCTGCCCCCAATCACCTCCTCCAGGGCGCGGCCATAGTCCTTCTCGGACAGGAAGTCGATGTCGCGCGAGGTTACGATGCCCACTAGCTTGCTGCCCATCTTGCCCGTCTCGGTGACAGGGATCCCGGAGAAGCCATGCCGCACTTTGGCCTCAAAGACGTCACCGACGGTGTGATGTGGGCTCATGACCACGGGATCTGTGATGAAGCCCTGCTCGAATTTCTGCAGCGCGATGGACAAGAAGGCGTCCCGAGGTGCCCCACTTGATGGACAAGACGGCGTCCCGAGGTGCCTGATGCCCCTTGGGCCCCATCCACCCCCCCCACCTTACCTTGACCTTCCGCACCTCGTTGGCTTGGAACTCGGGTGTGCAGTTGTGGTGGATGATGCCAATGCCCCCCATGAGCTGGGAAGACAGATAGCGGGTGGGAGGCAAGAGGTGGGTAAATTAGGTCCAGAGAGTAAAAGTCCAGACCAAGATCTTGGTTCAACCAACCAGTGTATAAAGAGTCACTCAACTGGTTGGTTGAAACAAAATAGTGGTCTGGTCTTTTACTCTCTGGACCTGAATTACCCAACTCTGGTGGAGGCCAGGATCACTGCACGGCTTGTTGGTACAGGTGAGGGGGCACACCACTTACCGCCATGGCAATGGCCATAGACGACTCCGTCACAGTGTCCATGGGTGAGGAGATCAGCGGGGTCTTCAAGGAGATTTTCCTGGTCAGAGCAGAGGTCAAGTCCTGGAAGGTAGATATTCAAAATAAACATCTTCACTCTCACATTAACGGGCACGTATTTAGAGATTACTCCGCAGAGTAGGCACACTGCTTTAGTGTGAAACTTATGCTTATAGAACTCCTTATATGTATCTGCCAGATATCTGTAATTCAAATGCAAATAATTTCAGATTTATATCATATTCCAAGACACACTTCCAGTGCGTAAGACCACAAGAAGAATCTTCCCTGTCCACCCTCATTTTATTCACAGAAATCATACTTCCTTACTCACAGGAAACAGTGTGGGAATCTCCCCCTCCAGTGTTTCCTGCTACCCAGAGAATAAGACCTGAGACATCCGAGGGTTAGATGGAGCAAGGTCGTTAATGTAGATATGCGGGCGCCTTCCCATGGAGGAGTGGAAGAGGAAGGGCACTGCACAGTGAATAATGGGTCTAAGTAGATGCCATGAAGAATGAAAGCTGGAAAAAAACATCACCGCAACAGCACTCAAAGCAGAAACGGTCCTAAAAATCACTGTGAATGGAAAAGCTCTGTGGGGCGAACAGGGGATGCAGAGCTGAGCCTGGCACCTGAAAGAGCTGATCCAAGCTTGGTAAGAGGCCCAGTTGCAATACAAAACAGCAGTGGACAGTGTGTGTGGCTGCTGTCCAGTGAGGGACTTGTCCAGTGAGAACATGTTTACACATGAGGCCTGTGTGGACTGGAGAGGCTCAGATGAAAAGGCTGCCTCTGGCTGTCCACAGGTGAGGGTGAGTTCAGGGGCGAGGTGGAGGTCACCTCCCTGCACCAAGCTCCAACCCCCCCACCTGCTTTTCAGGGTTTCAAGGTTCCCATGCTGGCTGAGAGCCAATCAAAACAGGGCCTCCAGGTGTTTCCAGTAGAAACCTCCCCATGACTCACCGTGAAAAAATAGTTAAAAGTGAAAATGCCTGTAAATGATCCTAAACAACATGCTTTCCATATTTTACATATGTAAACACAGTCTGTTCTGCTGACATCGTCAAGGACAGATCAGTCTCATCCAATCAGTGAAGCTTGAGGGAAAGATGGGACTCCAAACAGCCTGCGGGGGGGTGCAAGTGGGCGGGACTCACCACTTCATCAGACGTGAAGTCGATGAAACCTGGTAGAATCAGGAAATCACTAGAGTGAGGGACAGAGAGAGAAAAGTCAGGTGATCACACACTACCCTTCCCTACACTAAGAATTAAAATATAAGTATATTCCTTATTTATGCTCTTCCCACTATGCTCTTCACAGACGGGGGGGAATTACAAATGGGCCCCCTGCACATGGCAGATGGCATAACTGTACAGAGGCCTGGATCTGAAGCGTGCAGGAAAAGCTCTGGAGCCTTAAGAGCCTTCTGGCGGCATGACCTCCAGTTAGTAAGCTCCCAGTGCTCCCAGAAAGCACGCGGCAGAAGGCAGAGGGCCGAGCAGTCAGCACAGGGAGACCCTGACGCTGAGCGGCTCCTTTAAGGACAGCGCCCCCCTGCTGTTGTTTCCTGTACTACATCTATAACCAGGGACAGCTGCAGACCGACTCATCATGGAGCCGCCATTCAGGAAGCACGCATCCAACAAGAGGAACAGATTAACCCCTCCAGCAGGGTAACAGGACTATGCATTTGGAGGCTAAAAAGCCCTGCATTAACAGTTTATTTATTTGCACAGTGTCCTAAGCCACTGCAATGCAGACAAAGACAGGCAGCTGCCCCGAAGTGAGCAACAGAGCTGATTCCCTTTTGGGCAGAGAGCATGTCATCTGCTAAGTGTAAAACATACAAGTCCGGGCGTCGGTGTCCCTTTGGTCGAATGCGGAACGCTGGGAGTTACACACTTTGCTGAGGTCAGTTACTCACTTGTAGGTGACCCCATCGGTTCTGTTATGGCCCAAACCGTGTCCCCCACAGTGGACCAGACGGGACTCACTTGTATGTAAGGCCGTCTCCGATGGAGAAGAGCTGCTGGGCCGTGAGCCCATCCTCTGGGACGTAGCCAGTGCCTCCGCTGATCAAGTAATCCGCCATGCTGTCGCAAAAAGAGAGAGAGCCCATTCAGGGAGTCAGGGTGTGAGGGCCTGGGGCAGTCACCGCTGCGGTCACCCCCCACCTGACCATGTGCGGTCCAGAAGGACTGTCAGGGAGTCAGGGTGTGAGAGGCTGGGGCAGTCACCGCTGCGGTCACCCCCCACCT
>JAODKF010000068.1:31815964-31834264 GCA_026779585.1 Mormyrus proboscirostris | reverse complement strand
TAAATGTGCCCCCCTTAAAAACACACTGGCCCCACCTCGGCCCCCCTGGTGATTTTGGTCTAGAACCGCCACTGAGTGGGAGCATGGCAGTCCAATATGGTGGAGAGGGTGGAGTTGTAGAAATCCACTGTATTGGTGGAGATTGGTATGGAGACAGGAATGTGGTGCTTAAAATCAGCTGAAAGAAGTTCAGGGTTAATGGTTTTTATATTTCGAAAGGAAATCAGCTGCTTTGGCTTCATGAGAGTGTTTTGGAAGGGAAACTCCACGTAAATGGCTTTGTGATCTGACACACCCAGGTCATATACGGAGAGATAATGCACAGATACAGAGTTTGTGATGACTAAATCCAGTGTTGGAGAGTGTGTTGGTGATTTGACATGTTGTTCCAAGTCCAAGCAGTCCAGCAGCTGAAGGAATTCAGCAGTTTGATAATTGGTGGGAGCATCAACATGAATGTTGAGATCCCCCCAGTATGAGCAGATTGGATGAAGTGGTGCAGAACGATGACAAGGTCTCTGACATCTGAGAGAGAAAGGAGGGGCAATATTTAGGAGGCCTGTAGATAAGAAGTACTGTCATTGTGTGAACCTATGAGCTCATGTAATTGTGTCATATAGATGTGCTATGCTGGTTGTTTGTGTCGTCATGCATATTAGCATTGAGGAAGGCAAATCGAGGTTAGGAAACGGGTATTGAGCATTGAGGTTAGGAAACGGGGGGACAGTGTAAGGATCTAGAGTAATGTGGGACTTTTATGGGATCATTAACAAAGTAGCAACGAACAATCGTGGGAAAAAATAACTCCAAAACATTTTAAAGTAAACCGATACAAATTTATTTTAAAAGCTTGAATTATTTCCGTGATTAAAAAAAAATGTGATTTGTGTCGGCGAGGTGTCCGATCTGCGGTTTAATTTGGGGACGTGGCGGTTCTTAGCCAATCAAACGGTCTATTTTCAATGAAGTGGACCAATGATAAACCAATAATGGGGTGGGTTCTTCAACGCGAATAGGCGAAAATACCTGATCCGATTGGATGAATCTACCGGAAGTGGAAGCGGAGGGCGGGATAGCTTCCGGTAGTGTTTAGGAGTCGCGACGAGTTGAGCGCAGGTAGGGTGATTGGAGTGTTTTGCGTTCTTTTATTTGTTTGTATGGCCGGCTAATTCTATTAATTTTTACTTATTTTGTTTTATGTTGTTCCTGGATTACCGGTGCGCCTATTCAGTGTGTCGAAGTTTTGTGTCTGTCTGGTGAGATTAAATTTTAATTACACTTTTTTAAAGTTTGGATTTTTCTCACTAACTAACAGAAGAACCCTTTCTCGCTTAGTTAGCTGGTGCTTTCTCTGAATAATTATCTTCCGCACTGCACGGTACCCTAATTACTTACTTTACCCTGAATACTGACACCCGCCTCGTTATAGGCGCCACTTTATTATTCCGTTACTCGTATTAATAATAATAACAATAATAATAATATTGTATACATTAGTTGTTCACATTTAATGTCGTGGAATGTATTTCTCTTACATTTACAGTGATCTGAAAAGTTTCTAATTTTCGATGGATGGACATTGCTCTATGGTGTACCATGTATCTAGCAGCAGTTTGACATGAGATTCATGCTTACGTGTTAGCAGTGGATGCTGTGCAACTTTGGGACATTTTTTCAGGTCTTAATAAAACTGTGGTGAGTTCACTGGAAACAGCTGGACAGCTATACTGGGGTTAGCCTCAGAGCCGCCCTGTGTTCTCTTATGGTAGGTTCTGATGGGTTTTAGGGGCATCTGCTCTCTACTCCCAGATCCTGAGAAACATCCGGAAAGCCTTTCCCATGCCTCAGAGAGTGCCCTTTCTTAGTGGGGGTTGTGCCTCCTGGTAGCTGCTCTTCCTCCTTCCTGTTTCATGATGCCCGGTGGTCATTAATCCTTCAGGAGGGCAGCTCTGTCGGTTTTTAGTAAACCTTTTTACAAATGCAGTCTCCAAACTCACACTTGGCCTCAGTGGCTTATGGCTCTGTGCCTGTGATCAGAAGGCCGCTCGTTTAGATCCTGTCCTGGGCAGAATAGTCACATGTCAGGTGGGGCCTTTGAAAAAGCTCCAGGGCTGCTGGATAAATGACTGACCCTGTGCTCTAACCACCAGCTTCACTCTCACCTCTGTATATGTGTGTCTCCTATAAAGGAGAGCATGATAGGATATGTGACACCTAACACAGTCCAAGTGCCTGTACTTGTACAAATGACAGATAAAACTTCATTTGATTCAATGAAGACAGTTTGGCACTTTAATGAGATGGAGATTGACAGATTGAGTGTTTTCCCTTTACCTTTAAACTCCCTTCAGCGATTATCTTGCTTGAGGATGGAGTTGCAGGCACTGGTGATGTGTTTTGCGCTCTGTGTGGTGTACACCACCAGCAAGCCCACAGAGAGGAAGGACCGTGTTCATCACGACCCACAGCTGAGCGACAAGGAGCATGATGACCAGCAGAACTTTGACTATGACCATGATGCTTTCCTGGGCCAGGAAGAGGCCAAGACCTTTGATCAGCTCACTCCTGAGGAGAGCAAGGAGAGGCTGGGGTAAGATGGCAAATGGAGGAGATTATTTAATACTGACCAGTATTTGAACATATGTAGCAATTTCAGTAACATGGGGCACATTGCACAGTAATGGCCACCAAGCCCCACCCCTGCTGCTATGTAGAACAGACACAGACAAATGGGCTTGCAACAGATGAGGGAAGTCTGTGATGCGGAGGTGATGATGTATGACCATGGGGAGGTCTTGTGAGTCCATCGGCTGCCCCAGGTTGGACCTCACTGTCTCCATCTCTCTCAGAATGATTGTGGACAAGATTGATGCCGATAAGAATGGCTTCGTCACAGAGGATGAGCTGAAGGCCTGGATCAAAAAGTCTCAAAAGAGGTACATCTATGAAAATGTGGACCGCCAGTGGAAAGACTTCGACCTGAACAGTGATGCTCTGATCTCCTGGGAAGAGTACCGCAATGTCACGTATGGCAGCTACCTGGGTGAGGCGCTGTTTGGGGGCAAAGTACCTTCATCACACTTCAGTTTTGGCTTGTCATATCACTGAGGCTGACTGGGTTCTTCCTGGAGGAGCAGTCTGATTGCTAGGAGTTGGGATGCTCTCATTGGCCGTAGCATAACATTCCAGGCCAGAGTTGTCGCAAAGTGACGCGTTTCCATGCATACAGATGATCCTGACCCTGAGGATGGGTTCAACTACAAGCAGATGATGTCAAGAGATGAGAGGCGCTTTAAGATGGCGGATAAAGATGGAGATCTCATTGCCGATAAGGATGAGTTCACAGCGTTCCTGCATCCCGAAGAGTATGAGTACATGAAGGACATCGTTGTGCTGGTACGTCTGTTTTTTTTTTTTTTTTTTTTTTTTTTTTTTGTGTTTCGCTGTTTTTCCACCTCTCTGGCCAAAGATATGATTTTCTACTCCTGTGTTTATCCCTGTTTTTCCAAAGGAAACCATGGAGGACATCGACAAGAATGGGGATGGTTTCATTGACCTGGAGGAGTACATTGGTATGTTACTATGGGGTCATGTTTTGTGGGAGTGGTTACAAGTAGAGATTTTTTTTTCTTTAAATTTTTACCGGAATTACATTCAATGAATGAATTTTGCCGATTTTTCCACCTCTCTGCTTCTCATTGGCTTATCCCTCACTGGTTTCCGTGGTAACCTATCTATGTGCAGGGGACATGTACAACCATGAGGCTGACTCCAAGGAGCCGGAGTGGGTGAAGACAGAGCGAGAGCAGTTTGCAGAGTTCAGAGACAAGAACAAGGATGGGAAGATGGACAAGGAGGAGACCAAAGACTGGATCTTGCCCTCGGATTACGATCACGCGGAAGCGGAAGCCAAACACCTGGTGTATGAGTCAGACACAGATAAGGTAAGGCCCTTTGCAGTCCCGAGATCGTCCCCAGTTCTTTGGGGGCCAGTGCTGCTGTCAGAGTGCCTGGTTGGGCATGTGGGGCTGTACTGAGTCCAGGTTAAATGTGGGTCTCATGGCTTCTCCATCTGCTTTGTTGCAGGACGGCCTCCTGACCAAAGAGGAGATCGTACAGAAGTATGACCTGTTTGTTGGAAGTCAAGCAACTGATTTTGGAGAGGCTCTGGTGCGACATGATGAGTTTTAAATCACCTCTGACAAGAAGGGCAATAATGCAATTTGATATACCCTAATTTATTTTTATGACTGGCATATGTTTAATTATTTTTATCCAGTGAGACTGTTGCAAAGACCTCCAGTATTTATCTCCTTGTTTTTTTGCTAGTTAGTATTTTTTTTTGGGGTCCTTAGTGCATTTCAATGTCACTCACCTGTGTGGCCTGTGGCTGGGCATGCTGCCTGTGCAGATCATCATGGAAACCAGAAAATCCAGAGCATATAGCAGCTCACAATCTGTATGGATCTGAGCCGGCCTGCAGTGCGAGCATAAAGCAGCTCTGAGAAGCTGGACGGACCTGTGCTGGCCTGCAGTGTGGCTGCCCAGTGGTGTGAGCCTACCTGTTTCTGCTGCTCTGAACCCAATTCTGCTACCCTTTGCTTGCATTGAGACATCTCACTGTTTTTTGTAATCGTTTAACAATTAATTTGCTCACACTACATAAAGTACACCGACGCTCCTGTCGCAGATCGGCCGTTAGTGTGTTTGCTGTTTGTTGTTCTCACTTTGTTTTTACTGTAAATACATAAGAAGCACTATTTGTAAACCAGTATACTATGACTTTCTGGATTTTTCACAATAAAATGATTTTACAAAGAAAGCATCATCTACTCTTTGGTAATAGAGCTGCCATTTGAGGTGCTTTATATTGGGCAAACATTTCAGCACTGTACTCAGTGAGTGACATATGTACAGATCCATTGGTATTTCTGCCCTCAGAGCAGTATCTTGGTACTGTGGAGTAATTGGAATCCACAGTTTTTTTTTTTGTGTATTCATCCTGTTCATAGTGTGTTGTTGAGGGGGGGGGACTTCAATACTTTATAAATAATACTTCAAATTTTGTTAATGGACTTTACAGCATCGCAGTTGCCAGGAAGTGTCCTCTGCTGCTTTTGTTTCCAAACCGGTCATCTGCGTAAAGTTGACCCGTCATATGTTTCAGATTTTTACCAAACCAGTCTCAATCGTTTGTGCTGTGTTTGTGTCATTAAAAGTTTGTCCTGCTTTATTTTCTGAGACATAATTGTTTACGGTGACGTCACCAGTGTACATCCGATTTCAGCTCTCATCCCCTTGTCCAAATTCCATTCCCTTGTGACGTGTCACTGAGCTATTTGGCCGATGATGCAGTTCCAGGTTCATCTTTCTTGCCGGTGCTGCAAACTTAGCAACTTTGTAGCTAGATTTAGCAACAATTTTTAAATTATGGTTTAACCAACATGTTCTATTAGATTATTAATGTATTGTGACACTCAGGAGACAGGCTCAAGAGCGGCTTACAGGCAAAGAATCATTTTTCCAAACACTGAGCTCTCTTATCAGCCCTTAAAAGGACTCAGAACAACAGCAGGTCTCACTGTATGCAAGAACACCAATATCCCAATACCATTCTACACCACAGGTCCAGCAGCAGCCACCGGTGTGCCTTTTCTGGTAGCAATGGAAGCTGCCTGCTAGTGAGTGCTGAGCAGCTGGGAACCACTGGCAAAGCCAGACTGCTGACAGGAGCTAGGGGACCCAGGTTACTAGCAGGCGTTGCGTGTTAGTCCACCCAGGTGCTGTGGCCCTTGACCTTGTGGGGCTTCGTGGGGATCTGTTGCCGATCGCCGTACTGTTTTCCCTGCTAGCCCTTCTGCTCCACAGACCAGGTGGCCTTGCTCAGCCACTAGTACCGCCTGCTTCTTCTAGTAGTTGTGCTCAAACTTCCAGCTGACCAGCTCCTCGTGCCAGTCGCGCTTGCAGCTGGGCACACACCGCGCCTCCTTGCAGCTGGCATGCTGAGAGCCCTCTCTGCCCGGGGAGTTTTTGGAGCCCCCTGGAGCTCCCACACTCCTCGGCCATCGACATCGTCTTGGGCGGAGTTCCAGGAGGGTAGCAGGGGGAGTCTGAATGCTGCCTTGACAATGGAAACAGCGGAGCCACTGTCAATCAGGACGCGAGCATGGACCCCAGCAAAAGAACATTTGTAAAGTCAGGCACTGATGCTGGATGTGAAGGCCTGGCTCGCAATCTCCATTCTAGTTCATCGTAAAGGTGTTCAATGGGTCGAGGTCAGGGTTCTGTTTGGGCCGGTCAAGTTTTTGCACACCAATCTCACTCAACTATGTTTTTACGGTCCTCACCTGATATCAGTTAAATCTCGGGTTATATGGGGCTAAATCACACACTTTAAGTTAAAAAAATAATTAACTTTATTGCCACTCAATTTTCTTAAAAATAAAAACAACCAAGAAAGTCATAGTTGCGGATTGGGATAAGGTGACATCATCCTGGAAGCAGAGAAGCTTCCAAATATATGCAAATAACACATTTCTTGACTCTCCCCTGCAAACCCCTCCCCCTTCCATGCTAAAACAGAGACAGTAACTTGACATTGAAAAGTGCTGGCATCAAAAAAAAGACCAAGCGATTGGGAGGCCACCTTCACAGTTTGGTCTCACCACTAAAGAAGCACAAGTACACACATTTTTTTGGTAAGATGTATTTTAACAGCTGAAAACCTTGGCAATTAAACAATGGGCCAACCTCCCAGTGACTCGCTTTTCTCTTAAATAGCACTTTTTGCAGCTGAGGGCTTGAATTTTGTCAACTCCATTGGGCATATATTACATTTTTAATTGTAATTTAGTTTACAATATAAAACATGAAGGAAAACTGTTGTTTTTTTGGTTGTATTAAATGCAAAATACACTAATAGTCTGTATCATAAGAAAGTTTGATATCTTTTTATTTAAAAAATAAATACTATTTTAGTGTTTGTTATAAACAACATATCATTTACAACACAAAGAACATGCATTAGGTGTACCATTGAAAGTTTTTATTGACATAAGCTCATTTTATAAATCATTCTGAACAAATATTTAGTGGATATAACATTAAAAATCCATCTGATGGAGGTGACTGCATACGACAGATATGCAGATCACCATAGACGCCAATATATTGGCAGTCATCTCCGTAGATGTGCCCACGGGACCTGGTGGTGGACCTTCTTCCATTTCCACCATACTGTAAGTTGTCTTAATGGCTGCAGAATGTCTCTGTCTATTCATGCTGCTTTGCTCAGTGCTTAAAGCAAAACAAACTGAACTGAAAGAGTGACACAAACATGGTGATTCTGTCTACCAGAGTATCTTTTCATCTGGGATGACCTGGTGAATCTTTCTGGTTTCAGGGTGAGAGGAAGGGCTTTGTCGAACTGCTCATAGAGTATTACATTATTAATGCTGTTGGAAACTGCTTGGCACTGACAATTTCATTTAATGACATGACTGTGACTCTCCAAGGAGCAGATTTGGATGTGCGTACTGCTTCCATTCCTCTGTAAGTAGGACGAGGGTAACTAAACTATAGATGGTGCTTGACTCACTCACAGGATTCCTTTAACAAATGCCTCTTTATCTGTAGTAAGAGTCCTCCCTGTCTGGAAGATAGAAGTATTAAAACATTTAACTTTAGCTTTATTCACATACACTAGCATGAGTCATATGATGAAAGCAAAAGGTAGAAACTTACACAGAACATTCAATAAAAACATTAATCAAGTGTGCTGAGAGGGTATTTTAGTGGATTTAAAGGGATATATTAATATAAATATTAAAGTATTATGCATGAAAACAATTAATCATGGAAAACTGCTGCCTCAGCATTATACAAGTGCAAGTCAGAGTACCTTTTATTGTCAACTTCAGATCTACTGTATGAGATATATGGGTCATACACTGGGGTCATGGCGGTACACACAAGTGAGGTCCCCGAGGTGGAGGTTTTCGTCAAAGTCGGGAAATGCCTTAAAAATAGCTCTACTTCAGCTCGGCAAAGAACGAAAGCAAAAAATACCAAATTCGACTTAAGCGTCTGGTGACTCTGAAGCGCATTATCGCGTTGTCACTACAAAATCCCTACGTTACTCCTTGGGTTCGTTGCCAAGGCCACCACAATAAACAATATTCAGTCAGAGAGTCACGTGACTGGGTTTGTTTAGCGCCATTACTTAAAGGAATAAGAGGCCTGAGTTCGTCGCGCATTTCAGTCTAGGGGATTTCTTGCAGTAAACACTCAAAATCAATAGATTAAATATTTCCGATTTTTTCACCGGGTCCGAACTGCTTTTTAAAACGTTAAAGAAAATAGCAATAAGGTTTATTTTATTCAATCCAACTTTAGCTAAGAATATTGTTTTGGTTTTGATTGATGCAGTAATAAGCACTAATACAACTGAGAAATTGTCAAAGGGAGTGTACCGGCCAATATGACCAGGATTGCAGGGTGTGCCAGTGCCGTTCACGGCAATCAAAAACGAACTTGATCTAAAGCAATTGTTATCATTACCAAATAGATTTTGTCCTTTGGTGATTAAGGTGGGAACGAGGGGGTCAATTTAATGACAAGACAAGCAGTCTAAAGAAGCCTAACTGTAGAGTAATAATACACTATGTTGCTTATTTAATAGATGCGGCTATAATGTTCTGCTCGTGTAACACATAACAAATCCACTTCAGGGATTCGTGATCAGAGATACCCTTTTACCCACTGCGGGAGGAAATCCGCCCCCATTATTGAAATCTTGAAATTACAAATAGATTAATTGTTAAATGTCATAATGTTAAAGAAACAGGAATTTCCAAAATATCTCACGAGTATTTTAGCATTTTTATATTCCATGGTGGTGGTCAGGGGTGGTTGGGGGTGTTAAATTGCACCTCAGTAGTACTGTATTTCTAAAAGCCTGACTCAGGTAAAATATCGTTCTTATTGGTCATAGTGCAAATGAAAAATAACGAATAGCATATAAATATCAAGACGTATAAACATGATATAAACATCACATTTTAAGACGTGGATATTAAGACATTAAGGCAAATTAAAATACACGTATTTATGCATAGTCACATGTGCATATATATACATGGACATCATATATATGCTTTATGTTTCACACTTTATATTCTTTTACATTTTTAAGTCCAAACTATCCTTCCTCTGATTTCCACACGAGGGCGCTTATCGGACACACGGCGAACCTGTCCGTCTGACATGGCGCTCCGAAAAGCGCACCGTCCACCTAAATAAATATTAACTGACGGACTGCTTACACTTTTTTGCACAGTAACCGGAGATATTTTACTTGAACTAGTTTCCCTGAAACATAAAGGTGCCATGGAGGGCAACAAGCCATCCCTTGCGCTGGTCTACCGGGCCGTCCAGGCGCTGTACCACGACCCGGATCCTGCCGGCAAAGAGCAAGCCTCCGTGTGGCTCGGGGAGCTGCAGAGATCGGTAAGTGGGGTAGTAAAGTTCGAGGCTTCGGCGCGGCCTACCAGGAAGCTTCCGGGTGGGCTGGGACCGGGCGGAATCCGTCCATGGATATTTTGTGTGCGTCGCACGCAGGGGTCGGGCAGACGTGAAACTTAAGGCACTGGTATTGGGAAAGCAGGTTTAGGAGAAGTATATTGAGCGACATACTGAGTGTGGCTGAATGTGTAGAGAGTCGCCTGCCCTTGCATATCCGCTTCGGATTCCTTTCCTTGTCTCGATATATTCTGTATAACTTCCAAGTGGACTGAATGACAAGGCAAACCGGGCTGGACTTGGCTGGGGGGCGCTCCGCAGCCAGTGCGGTCGCATTTTGTTACTTGGTATGGTCATGATCGTTGGGTGACATGACTGTCGCCTGGGTTCGCATACAGTGACTTGTTCATGGTCACAGTTATAGTTATTGTCTTGCTTATTTGAGCTTTATTTAAGTGCACTGTCATGCAGTCCTCAACTTTTTATACATCATCATCATCATTTATCAACCACACCTGCACATTGTATATATCCGCTGCACTATATGTGGCCACCGTCCTGTCCTGACTGTGTATGTTTTTACGGTATGTATAAGAGCCACAGACAGCCGGAAGCACGCTCCCCGTGTGTGAACATACTAATACTGATTTGCTCCTGTGCCTGCATCAGCAGCTCCTCCTACCACACCCCAGACACCTGCTGGTGTCTGTTTTTTAAAAGGAGAGGATTAGCAGGTGGATGTCCATCCTCTAAGTGAAGGTTTTTTAGCTGCGAGGGAGACTGAGGCATGTCTCACGCTTCGAGTCCTCCTGCTGTTTGACAGGTATAGAGTTAATGCATTTGAGTTACTGTGGTGCTCAGTCTGATTTTGCTCAAGGTCCAGTGATGGTGTCAAACCTGTAGGCAGAATCCTCAGCTGCTCCTTGGGGCAGCCAGCGGACCCTGTGAAGATGGGCTGTCCCTGCTATATACTAGGGTTTAACCCTTCTGACAATGTAGCTGTGTAAGTGGTAATTTGGTAATAAATGAGAGAAGCTAGTTATTTGGTGAACTACAGAGATTTTCTAGATTTCATTATAACATGGACTATAGTCAAATTCCTCCCACATTGGAACAGTGATCTTCACACAGGAACAACTTCTTTCCTGATGTGGACAGAAAGCGCTGACTCTGTATAGATGGCTCCTTCGTATCCCTTCTGTATTAAAAGCTTGTGATGTTTGTGTTTACTGAGAGGTGCTGACTGGAGCTGTCTCCACAGTGAGTTGGTTTGCTGTCTTGCCTGCTGTCGTGAAACATGTCCCGTCTCTCCTGTAGATGTACGCCTGGGAGATCTCTGACCAGCTTCTGCAGCTGCAGCAGGACGTGGAGTCCTGTTACTTTGCTGCCCAGACCATGAAGATGAAAATACAGACCTCATTCTATGAACTTCCAGCTGAAACTTACACAGCCCTTCGGGATTCGCTGCTGTCTCATATACAGAACCTCAAAGACCTCTCTCCCATCATCGTTACTCAGGTCAGTATGTATGCTTGAGTCAGGAATCTTGATTTATAGAAACAGTGATCGGGTTCAGACCCCACTGCACCAGGTACCACACTTTTGCTACTAAAAATTTGGTACTTTCCCTTTTCCATTGATTTCCAGCCAGATATCACTGTCAAAAGTACCAAACCAGCTAGGGCACTTTTTTGGAACTTCAGTACCTTGGGGTGGGGTTTGCAAATGTGTTTAATGATGAGTGATTCTGCAAATTACCTTCCTGGCAAACAGAAAATACATCTGCTATCCTGAAAAAACCTAGTTGCAAACTCCGAGGTAAACCGAAGTAAAAAAGAGAAGTGATAATACTGGGTGCATGGACAGATCAAGAGGCCAAAGCTTTAATTGTGATCTGGTCGGAATAACATTCAACAAGATCTGGCGTAACAAGGAATAAAAAAGTATCTGCTGTAATATACTAGGGCTGCAATACATTTCTCACAGTCATCCAGAAATGGATTTTAATAGCAAAAATGAAAATGATTATGGCTGACTGAGAGAGTGCATGCAGAGCTCATGCAGAAGCAGCGGCAGTACTACTGACACACCCTACTGACCTGGGACCAGCAGTGTGCCCATACTGCCAACTCCGTTGTCTGTTTGATCTGATGTTATAATCATGGCACAAGACCTTTCACCACGTGCAGGTTCATTTCATTTCCACCACTCCATCTGGATGCTTCACTTTTTTTGTCACTGAGTGTACTTATAAAATTTCTTTTTACTTAATTTGTCATTGTTTTCTAAAAGAAAGCATTTGAACTCCCACCCCAAAATACTGATTTACCAAGGAAGTATCCCAGCTGGTTTAGAGCTTTTGGTACTGATACTCAATTGGAAGTCAATGGAAAAGCAAAAGTACCAAAAGCACGGCACTTGGTGCGGTGGAAAAACACCCTTAGCTCCACCATAGGTGCAGCACAGATGTTTCCGTGCTCGACCTGCATCCTTGTGTTTGTTTCCAACAGTGGGAGCGTAATTAGGCAGCACTAGATGATATTTTATTAAGGTACCACCCAATCAATGCTAGTAATAAATTAGTAATTAAATCTATAGCCAGATCCAGTAAGAAATCTTGACCAATAGAGTTGAATGAGGTGGTGTGTCTTGCAGTCTGTTTGGAAGCATCTGCCTGCTCCTGATGCTCCTGTTTTCTCCCAGCTTGCTCTAGCCATTGCAGATTTAGCCCTTCAGATGACTTCCTGGAAGGGCTGTGTCCAGACTCTCGTAGAGAAGTAAGGATGTTCACTACGTTGTTATTGAGTACTTAACCCTTTGTTGTTTCCTGTGATGGCACACGGTATCTCCTAACCTTATCAGGATCACTCTGCACTTCTTTACCCTCCCTGTTCTCCCACAGGTACAGCAACGACATCTCCTCCATGCCCTTCCTGATGGAGATCCTGACCGTGCTGCCCGAGGAGGTACACAGCCGCTCGCTGCGCATCGGAACCAATCGTCGGACAGAGATCGTCGAGGATTTGAGATTCTACTCCAACTCTGTCATCACTCTGCTGGTGCGACTTGAGTGACCCTCCCAGCGTCCTCCTCCTGGCCTCTCAGTGGACCTTAATTTGGGGACATTCACCCTAACTTCCTGCCACTGGCTCCCTGCTCCCGTCCTCCTCAGGTATCATGCATCGAGAAGACCGGCAACAACGAAAAGATGTTGATGAAGGTCTTCCGGTGCCTGAGCAGCTGGTTTAACCTGGGCGTCCTGGACCACAACTTCATGGCCAGCAACCAGCTCCTCGTCATCCTCTTCCAAGTACTGGTGGGTGTCGCCCGGATCTGTGGCCTGTGCTCTTTATTCCCTTTGAGAAACCCTTGCGTGTTCATAGTCACAGCGCTCACCTCCAACGGCATCACAGATGGTCTCTTCGGTGCTCTTAAGTTATCTGTTAAACATACATAGATTTGTTTTGTTGTATCTCATCTTTCTGTCCTTTTCAAGACACACACGCGGATATAGAAGACAGTGATACCCAAAGGATATGCGTGACTCTTGCCATCTTGTTCCTTGCAGCAGCGGGATGAGACGCCCACCAATCTGCACGAGGCAGCCTCAGACTGCGTATGCGCGGCTCTGTACGCCATCGAGAATGTGGAGGGCAACGTGCCGCTCGCCCTGCAGCTCTTGCGGGGCGTGCTCACGCTGGAAGCAGCCTACCACATGTCGGTGGCCCGTGAGGACCTAGACAAGTGAGCTTTCCTTCCCTTCCCCCGCCGTCGCGTCCACATCCCACTGCTCCCACCATCCATAAACATGGAAACTGGACGCCTCAGTATCTTTCAGTCTGAGGTTCCCAACCCCTGAGTAATGCCACTGAGCCGTTAAACCACACCTTTCTTATGATTTTTACACTTTGACTGCATTGTAAAAGCAAATGGAAACAGATTAATAAAATCTGTCCCACTGATCAATCGGATGGACAGATTTTTCCATTACCACGCCCCCCCTTCCCCCCCTGTAAAATTGTGCGGTGTACACTGGTCCGTGGGCATCAACAGATCAGGAACCCCTAGTATGCGTTAATGTAAGTTAACACAGCTGCGTTGGCCGTGGTGACACAAGCACTTCTCACCCACAGGGTGCTTAATTACTGTCGCATCTTCACGGAGCTGTGTGAGACCTTCCTGGAGGCGATGGTGCGCAGCCCAGGACAGGGCATGGGGGACCTCCGCTCCCTGGAGCTGCTTCTCATCTGCACGGGACACCCCCAGTATGAGGTGAGACCCCCTCTCGAATTTCTTTTGGAGCCGAAGGAGCGTGACCATCGAGCCATAGAGAAGTTCCCCGGCTAATGAACTGCCTCTCGACGTCAGGTGGTGGAGATCTCCTTTAACTTCTGGTACCGCCTGGGCGAGCACCTGTACAAGACCAATGATGTCATGCTGCATGGAATCTTCCGGCCCTACATCCAGAGGCTGCTGCACGGGCTCGCCCATCACTGCCAGCTGGATCCCGACCATGTGAGGCTCCTTGTCAGTCCCCGCTCTTCCTCGGCACCTGCAGTGTATCGCACTGAGTGATCTGTGGTCTTGTTTGTTGTGTACATTTCTGTCCTGGCTGTCGTTATAATCGTCAGGTGTGCTTTTCATTTCGCTGTCATGTCACAAACACTCACCGTTTAATTTCCTGCCTGAGTTTACAGGAGGGGATCCCTGAAGATACCGATGATTTTGGGGAGTTTCGGATGAGAGTGTCAGATTTGGTGAAGGACATCGTTTTCCTGGTTGGGTCTGTGGAGTGCTTTTCCCAGGTATGTCACATGGTCCTGGATGTGCTTTTGTGCAGGACAAAGTGCAGTGTGGTCTAGGTCCATGGCATGGAGTGTAGCTGGTTAGCATGGCCTTGGCCTACAGCTTTAGCCAAGAATAAAGCGTAGCGATATTCTTCAGAGTCAAGCACAGGCTGAAGATGGAGCTCTGCTTGGTCTGTCAGCAGCTCACCCAGCTGGGACCCCTCTCTCCTACAGCTGTATGCCACCCTGAAAGAGGGGAACCCCCCCTGGGAGGTGACAGAAGCCGTGCTCTTCATCATGGCCGCCATCGCCAGGAGTGTCAGTCCGTGAGTGCAAAAGTGCACCCCCCTGTCTGCAAGGAGTGTAGCACCCGCTGCTCATCCTGTTATGTAGAGGAAAGGCGTGTGCTTTTGCTGACCTTATCCAGCTCATGGATGATGTGTGTGACGCGTCAACCCCTCTTCCCTGGGCAGCGAGAACAATCCAACCCTGCTGGAGGTCCTGGAGCAGGTGGTGCTGCTGCCCCAGACCATCCACATTGCTGTGCGCTACACCAGCATCGACCTGGTGGGGGAGATGGGTGAAGTGATTGACCATAACCCCCGCTTCTTAGGTGTGTGCTGGACAGGGAACATGGACTTGCTGCCTTTCGTAATGTCCCCTGCCTCGCGGGTGGGGAATAGACATGCATTTTGGGCTCCTCTAACCGTGTGTGTGGGAACAGATCCTGTGCTGAATTACCTGATGAAGGGATTACGGGAGAAGGCCCTCTCTTCAGTCTCGGCCAAGGCGATCCACAACATGTGCTCTGCATGCCGCGACCTCATGATCCAGCACTTCCAGGCCCTGTTGGACGTTGCCCATGCCCTCGACTCCTTCTTCCTGTCATCGGAAGCCGCGGTCGGCCTCCTCAAAGGTACTTCCCGGCAGTGGGATGGGCATGAGGCATGACCGCCCCGTTTTTAACAGGTCGGCCCTGACTTAGGACGCTTCGGTGCCGAGTCACGCATCTTACATGCTCATATACAAACTACCGTGGAGGCATTTAGAGTGATAGCTTGACGACTGGTCGACCACAAATGCCAGTACTAATTTGGAAGTTATCCAGAAGTGCAAAGACAGATATAAGTAGTGTAGCAAAAACTGAGCAGATGTAATTTAGGTACGCAAATAATTCCATGTATTGCATCAATTAATACAGTTTTTTTTTGCTTGCTCCAGAATTTCCAGGTTATTTTAGCAATAACCAGTGTAGTTTTGTCTAATATCGACCGGTGCTTGTGGTGAAACTCATCAGCGCTTATTAGCGGGATAACATTACGTTGTTTTTTTATTCTGTGGAAAATGAATGATCAATCTGCTGGCCAGATTTAATAAGAATTACAGACATGTTGTGGGTCATATAAATTGAAATAGAAGGCTGCACTCCATTTTGATTGCAATCGATCTCCCCAATAACTAACAAATAAGTAGCAAACTGGCTTTTTTATCCACCATTGTTTTGGCGTGGTAGTGTAGTTTTGTATGAAATTATGCGTGAAGCTTAACCTACGAGCTTCTGCGTCCTCCACGCTTATTTAGCATAAAGTTCCCGGGTCCTGTTGTGCAGTGTGAAAGCAAACATGCCAAAGTGGCCTGGAGCTTGAAAAGTTCATCTTCAAGGAAGCCCAGGAACCAGTTTCTGGAACTGTGGTGTGAAAGTGTCTACTAACAATGAAGAACAATAGATATCTAATATGAAAATAGTGACAAGACTATCAAGCATACAGCATATATTATATATATATGCAGTAATATATGCAATTAAATCCTTGATATGTATAAAAAAAAAAAAAGCGCTTTGTCACTTAAGCACATTTTTTATGTATTGTTGCATTTTTTATTCCATTGGGATAAATGTTTCTTCCAGTTAGTACTTGTGTCATTCCATAAATCACCCAGAAGGTCCCAGGTCACCTTCTCAGATCCCCTACAAACAGTTCGCAATTGCTCCTATACCAATCCCCAGGATTGGCTCCTATACCAGTCCCCAGGATTGGCTCCTATACCAATCCCCAGGATTGGCTCCTATACCAGTCCCCAGGATTGGCTCCTATACCAGTCCCCAGGATTGGCTCCTATACCAGTCCCCAGGATTGGCTCCTATACCAGTCCCCAGGATTGGCTCCTATACCAATCCCCAGGATTGGCTCCTATACCAATCCCCAGGATTGGCTCCTATACCAATCCCAAATAATATGCATTTTCCGAACAAGCCTTTCGGTTCAACTTCTGACATTCATACCTCATTATGCATTCTTAGAACATTCAGTGCGCCTTCATAATACATTCTTAATGCATTTATAGAACATTCATAAGCAGCATGCAAGTACACCTTAACATCCTGACATCCCTTAACAGCTTTAATATACATGAATATCAACCGTCTGCTGCTTATCCAGAGTCGGGTTGCGGGGACAGCAGTCTATGCCAGGATGCCCAGACCTCTCCCTCACCAGCCACCTCCTCCAGCTCTACCAATACCTAGGCATCCCCAAGCCTGTTGAGAGATCTGTCCAACATATTCTGGGTCTACCCTAGGGCCCCCTCCCAGTGGAACATGCCTGAAATGCTTCCCAGGGTGACATCTGGGAGGCTCCCTAGATAGATGCCCAAGCCACCTCAACTGGCTCCTTTTGATAAAGAGGAGAAGTGACCCTACGCTTAACCCCTCGCGAATGTCTGAGGCGGCTCTCACGCACCACTGGAGCCTTACCACCCTAGAGTTATTTTGACTTCCGTGACCTCAGCCCTAGAGATGGGTATATCCTCCTCTAAATATCCCAGCTCTACTTCCTCCAAGGAAGGAGTATCAGTTTCAAAGGGCCGTAGTTTAACTATTAGAGATACAAACCGAATTTGGGAATTCTACAAAAGTTTGGTTCCTGTGATTTTTTTCAGGGGAATCTGAAGATGAACAGGGAAATTTTTTTTCTCACACTATGTGATTTGATATGGAGTGACTCGCGTCCAAGATATTTCTGTGAAGGTTAAATTAGAGGCAGTTCTTGTTTAGAGTTTTATAACTGTTAAGCAGTATGCAGTGAGGGAAATAATTATCAGATAATTATTTCCCTCACTGTATATAACTAAACTTTTGCCATGAATGTTGGTCTAGCTGCTTCTGTGGTATGGAATCATAATTAACTTGCTTGATCTGTTTCCGTTGTCATTGTGTGATGTTCCGGGTCATGTGACCTGCTGTATTAGTGAACATGTCCCCTTCAGGTGGATGGTCATGCTGTCCATCTGAAAGCCATTTTCTGCTCGTCTTGCAGGAACAGCCTTGGTTTTAGCCAGGCTTCCACTGGAGAAGATAGCCAAATGCCTGAGTGACCTGTGTTCATTGCAGGTCATGGTCCTCAAAAAGGTCAGTGCTCCTCTTTGTCATGGTGGGTTGAACCCTGATGCAGAGCTGCTTCTTGGGGACAGGATGCCACGGTCTGCCTTCTCATCTCTCTCTGTTATCCCAGCTGCTTGCTCAACAGACCAGCAATGGTAAATCTGCTGACCCCACGGTTTGGCTGGACAGGTTAGCGGTGATCTTCAGGTATGTCTTTACCGCTCTTTGTTTGCAGGCTAGCTTGTACATTTTTGGTGGCTAAATTGTTGTTCAGAGCCTGTTTTACATTTACTTTTTTCTTCCTTGCATTTCCAGACACACAAATCCCATAGTAGAGAATGGGCAGACACATCCCTGTCAAAAAGTCATTCAAGAAGTAAGTTTTTTTTTTTTATTTTTTAACTCCTGTATAGTATCATTGAGTCAAAGTGGTATAACCGATTGTATCTTAGCATAGCCTGGTGTGGCTTTAGCCGACAGTAGACTGTATCAGCGTAGCGGGCCTTTGCTCTACAGTACAGTGTTGCAGCATAGCGTGGCTTTAGCCCACAGTAGAGTGTATCGGCGTAGCGGGCCTTTGCTCTACAGTACAGTGTAGCAGCATAGCGTGGT
>JAODKF010000068.1:31803685-31814474 GCA_026779585.1 Mormyrus proboscirostris | reverse complement strand
ATAGCGTGGTTTTAGCCCACAGTAGAGTGTATCGGCGTAGCGGGCCTTTGCTCTACAGTACAGTGTAGCAGCATAGCGTGGCCTTGGCCTATAGTAGAGGGTAACAGTGTGGCCTGTGACCAGGATTGGTAATGCTAACCATCTCTACTCTCCTCAGATCTGGCCCGTGCTCTCAGAGACTCTGAACAAGTACCAGGCTGACAATCGCATTGTGGAGCGCTGCTGCCGCTGTCTGCGCTTCGCAGTGCGCTGCCTGGGCAAGGGCTCCGCCTCACTGCTGCAGCCACTGGTCACGCAGGTAGGGCCCGTCGCTGTCATTCAGAGCCTTAGCCCTGAGCATGCACAGCACAGTGAGTGCCTCTTTTGATGTCCCCCTCATAGATGGTCAGCGTGTACCAGCAGTATCCCCACTCCTGTTTCCTCTACCTGGGCAGCATCCTGGTAGACGAGTACGGCATGGAGGATGGCTGTCGCCAAGGCCTGCTGGACATGTTACAGGTAGTTGGGGTGTGTGGGGTCACAAACCCTGGGCCTTCTGGACATGTACTAGGTGGCTGGGGTGTGTGGGGTCACGCCCCCAGGGCCTTCTGGACATGTGACAGGTGGCTGGGGTGTGTGGGGTCACGCCCCCAGGGCCTTCTGGACATGTGACAGGTGGCTGAGGTGTGTGGGATCATGCCCCCAGGGCCTTCTGGACATGTGATGGGTCGCTGGGGTGTGTGGGGTCACGCCCCCAGGGCCTGCTGAACATGTTGCAAGTAGGTGTTGGGGTCACATGTATCAGGCCATTGGTTCTGTGTTGGGGGGGGCAGTGTAATTAATCTCCTGGCTGTCCCATCTGCAGGCATTATGTGTGCCGACCTTCCAGCTACTGGAACAGCCCAATGGCCTCCGGAATCACCCAGACACCGTGGACGACCTTTTCCGGCTGGTAACGAGGTATGTGGCCCCCAGCCCCCCCAGCCTTATGCGGAGGCCGTGTGGTGTGCTCAGGAGCTCAGTCCCCCTCGTACCCCCCCAGGTTTATCCAAAGGAGTCCCGTCACTTTGATGAACAGCCTGGTCATCGTGCACATCATCCAGTGTGCCATAGCCGCTTCCACACTGGACCATCGCGATGCCAACTGCAGCGTCATGAAGTTCATTAGGGACCTCATTCACTCGGGTGTCAGCAGTGACGTGAGTGGTCTGCCCCGCCCCACCCCACCCCGGGTCGTCTGAGACTGTGAGTCACAGTCGGCCTAACCCCTGGCTCCTGTCCTCCCCAGCACGAGGAAGACTTCCACGTTAGGAAGGAGTTCATCTCGCAGGCCTTGGCACAACACGGCCAACAGCTGGTCACGCAGCTTCTGCACTCCTGCTGCTTCTGTCTTCCCTCCTACACCCTGCCGGACGTCGCCGAGGTCTACTTTGAGATGATGCTGTTTGAGCGGCCGGTCAGTCAGCATCCCTTCTGGGGGGGGCTGCATGTGCTGTGAGGAAACCAGTAAAGTAGCTAGTAAAGTAGCTAGTAAAGTAGCTAGTCCGTGTGTCCATACAACCTGCCCTGAGGCTTCAGTGTTCAAGCTCACTGTCGGCTTGGAAGTGGCACCGTTTTGAGATTTAATTCCCAGTCACAAATTCTGGATTTGTCTCTGTCCTGCTAGATTTAACTTATCCGCTGCAGGCCAACACAGTGTATCTGTGGGACTGAACCCTGCTTAAATGTGGTTTGAAGCTGTGCAGAGATGCACGTGAGGTCAAGTGTGGTTATTTGAGGTGATGAACGAGCAGATTTACACCAGTGCCGGTTCTGTAGCCCTACAGTGTCCGTTCTGCCGTGTTTTGCTGTGGTGAGTGACTCGCATCACATGACGTTTGCAGGCATTCTGCCGCTGGCTGGAGAACACACTGAAAGGACTCCCCAAGGAGACTGCAGGGGGGGCCGTGACGGTCACACACAAGCAGCTGACGGACTTCCACAAGCAGGTCACCAGGTCCGAGCCCCGGGTCAGCCCGAGTCGCGGTGTTCCTCAGTGACATTCCTCGCTGATGTCTTGGCTGTACGTTTGAGTGATGCTGGGTCATTTTGCCCTGTTGTAGCGCTGAAGAGTGCAAGCAAGTTTGCTGGGCCATCAGAGACTTCACCAGGCTGTACCGGTAGCCTCATTTCCTGTTCCGCCAGAACACCAGGTGAGGCGACTCGGCTGGGCAGAACCTCGGCCGTCTGATAGGAGCAGGGGGCACGGGGCCAGGTGACCTGGGTTCCAGGGTCGAGCTTTTAGGTAGGCCCCACTTCATTCAGCTTTGTGTAGGGGGGTAATGTGTGAGTCAGGGGGTTAGGACACTGTGCCTGTGATCGGAAGGTCGCCGGTTCAAGTCACTGAGCAAATCCCTTAACCCCCAATTGGTCCAGGGATTGACTGACCAGCTCTCTCTAAAATGAATGTTGCGTTGGAAAAAAGCACTTGCCTCTAACGTGAATAGCATTTTGGGCTAGTGACAGGACACTGACTGGCCTGGTCATTTTAGGGTTCTGTTTATGAAGCCTGTGAATTTTACAGCAAAAATGTTTCAGTGCTTCATTTTCACTGTCAAGTACTGCGATAGTAACCCTGTGCCCAAATTTCAGGACAATCTTTTGTTGGCGACGTTGAGATGAGAGCAGTGAAGCAGAAGAGTACCAATGAAATGGGGGGGGCTACTCACCAGGAGGACGTGCATCAGCCCTGCGGAGCCACACCAGTAGGATGCCCCCAGGGCCCCAGCTGGGGGAATCACCGCAAGGGGTACCGTGCTTTTCCTGGGGGGCCGCTTAAGAGAATTCGGACCGTGATGATGCCAATAAGTCTGCATGCAGCCAGCCGGGGACGTAGCGGGACAGAATGTGGATGTGCCTGGTAGGACAATCTGTAAGAGATGTCTGACGTATGGGGGGGAAGGTGAGCGAGCGGCTTTGGTTTGCCGTCTGTGCCATAAAAATTCAACATGCAGTAAACAGCAGCCCCAGCCTGGAGGACAGCGGCAGGGGGTGTGGAGACAGATGTCCGCAGGTTAGGCCCCTCACAGCCACGGATGGACTTTTACAGTTTTGATTGCCAGGCTAAACTGTAACTATCAAATGAACTCTGGCGTGGTTTATTTTTATTTAGTTTTTTTTCTCCTCTTAAAATCATGAACCGGGTAGCTGACAAAAGACCGAGGGGGGTGTTCTAACATTCTGCTCCATCTGATGTAGCCATCTCATGAACAATAAAGCTGAAATGAGGGTATCACGGTTCCGGCGTTCTTTGGCTTGTCTCTCTCCGGGTGCTGTGTGCTTTCCAGCTGCAGATGGACCGCCGCCGCCTGCACGGGCAATCCTGCATCGCATACCTCACATTTCATACGTCACTTGGCACCGAATAAGCCAGTAACTCACAGTGTACAAATAGAAGCCTGGGTATCTCATCACCAAATAAATGCTGAATGTTTCAACAATATAAAAATTAAATGTCTTTTAAAGATTTACATCAGATCAGTTCGCAATTTTACTGGTTTTATCAAATGTAGTTTTTCCTGCAACAAAGCTGAGTCACACAGACCATTAACATGGTAAGGCAGTAAATATTGCGACACACGTGATATAATTCCCCTTATGGAAAGCTTTATTGTATAGGATTCAGTTAAACTATTATTCTATGCCATTCATGTATTTACCTTCTAGAGCAATATGTGGCAAAATATGATAATGTACAGAATGTATGAAAAGTGTAGACCTTTTCCACGTCGTTTACAATTTGACGTACAGATTCATAATTCCTGAAGATGTATATTGTTTAGATGGGTATTGACCTCGACTGCTATTTGAATGAGAATTGTTGTTTCGATACTGTTTTGGCTTTCCTCCTTCATCAGCCTTAATGAGAAACCACAGCCTCCTGGGCGAGCTGCACTATCTGAGTATAGGGGCCTGGTTATTGATGGCTGCTGCCTCTTGAAGATTCAGAGCGGCCCTCCAGGGCCATGTCCCCGTCCCCCTGCTGTTCATGCTTGTAACTGCAGAAGTTCACAGTTTCCTCTTCCTTGTCAGTGACAGAATACGCTATCTTGTACAGATTTTTGGCTTCCCTCTCCTCATCAGATCGATCTCCCTCTTCTGATTCGCACGGCTCCTGTGGCATCTCATCTAAAAACATAGACTCTACCATCTGAACCTCCAATCTCCTGTTCCTTGGATTTTCTTGGACCGTCCCTATTTCCCTCAGCATGACATCGTCCACAAATGACACCGATTTGCTCGACCTGTCTGCTGTTTTCCCGTTGGACATGATTGATGGAGGCACATGTATGGGTAATGGTTCTGCTGTTACACACGGGGACTGACTGTCTCTTAGGAGGTCGCTGCTGTCGCTGTGGTTCCTCTGGGCCTTTCCCCGCAGGATGCCGGGCTTTTTCCCATGGAGACCGCGTCCCAGTGAGCCTGAGGATTCACAGTCCTCGTACGCTTCGTTGCAAAAAGAGATTTCCTCTATGTGAGGTGTCAGCCTTCCGGAGGTTACCTTTTAATGAAAACATGTTAGACACTCAGATAGCATTTCCCACGATACCTTTCACTTTAGACTGGAGAAGGATACCTAAATGCATCCTCAGCAGGTGTAGGAGGGAGCTGACACAAACTCTCACAAAGTCACGAAGGAGTGAAGAGCAATTATACTGTCCATCTGATCCAAGTTCATGTTTTTGCTAATGGTCTAGGCTAATTTAAGCCAACAAATTTGTTTATTTTTTTTATCACGACTAATTCATACCATCTGTTTCCTTTTCTGCATTTCCATCAGGGATGGTCAGATTTAACGCTGTGCTCCGGCATAAAAGGACAATAACGCAATTGCCACATTTAAAAACGTGCACCAGATATAGATGAGAGGAGATGAACTTAGGGTGCATTGTTTCTAATATCTTTGCATCTGTAAAGTCCAATTTAATAATATCTAATTATTAGTAGGTGCACTTTTTTATTTATTTTAATGATTTTCTGTCTGCTTAAGAAGAACCAAAGAAATAAAATCAAAATATGTGTACCATATTGAATTGCGTAGCATCATATTATTTTGCATCACATCGTATTGCATTGAATTGCATTGCGTTGACTTGTCAGATCGCACTTCATCGCAATGGGAGTGAATCACGTGTCCCGTTAATAGTTTCGTTTTATGTACTGGATCGTTGCCAATGCATCAAGATGTGTATTGCATCACCTCAGTGATGGAGATGCGCACCCCTGTTTTCCATAAACCTTGATTGATGGTTTAAGATGACCAGTATACTGCACGACTAACAATAATATCACCAGTAAAACATCAGCTCCTTCCCAAAGGCAGATTATGAGCCACAAACTCACCAGCTGGAACCACCTTAAGCTCTAAGTGGAGAGAGGAATGGAAAAGCTGTGAGTGAGGAATCAAAGCACCCGTCGGTCCTGTTTCTATTGAATTGCTTGTAATGACTTTAAATCTGTGTCAGTTTTTAATCTATTCCAGGGGTGGCCAATCTTATCCAGAATGGGCTGCTTTGTTTGCGGGTTTTGCTGAAACTCCCTAATTAGTTCACTACTTAGAAGGCTGACTGGCTAAAGAATTCTCACATCTGATTTTGAACAGCTAACCTAAAGGTTATCCTAGAATCCTGCACACATGGCGGCCCTTTGTGGGTAAGATTGGCCGCCCCTGATCTCACATCCAGTGACTGCTTAGAAGGTGCTGAGCAGCACGTTGTAATGTGCCTGTCAGAAAGTGTGTGGGGCCTCAGCTGTCTTACCACATTACGGTGCTTCCCCTGTGCCACAGAAGCTTTGGCAGCCACGTCCTGCTGCTGCCTCCAGCGCCTCACCGACCAGAGCAGCAGAAACATCACTGTGACCAGCATCACCAGCAAGACCACTGCCATGATCCCGCCAGCCAGCACCACATCCACGTGCAGAGTGTAACGCTTCTGCCCCCCAAAGAGGCTCCACGGCGCTGGCAACCACAGACACAGTCTTAGGTGCTAGTCACCACAGACGAGGCCTACGGTGTTGCCAACCACAGACACAGTGTTAGGTGCTGGTGACCACAGACACGGTGTTAGGTGCTGGTGACCACAGACGAGGCCTACAATGTTGCCAACCACAGACACAGTGTTAGGTGCTGGTGACCACAGACACGGTGTTAGGTGCTGGTGACCACAGACAAGGTCGACAGTGTTGGCGACCACAGACGCAGCGTTGGGTGCCGGTCACCACAGATACAGCGTTCGGCGTTGGTGACCACAGACAAGGCCTACGGTGTTGGCGCCCACAAACACGGTGTTGGGTGCTGGTGACCACAGACGCGGCGTTGGGTGCTGGTCACCACAGATACGGTGTTAGGTGCTGGTGTCCACAGACACGGCCTACAGTGTTGCCGACCACAGACGCGGCGTTGGGTGCTGGTCACCACAGATACGGTGTTAGGTGCTGGTGTCCACAGACACGGCCTACAGTGTTGCCGACCACAGACGCGGCGTTGGGTGCTGGTCACCACAGACACGGTGTTAGGTGCTGGTGACCACAGACACGGCCTACAGTGTTGCCGACCACAGACGCGGCGTTGGGTGCTGGTCACCACAGACACAGCGTTCAGCACTGGTTACCACAGACGAAGCCTACTGTGATGGCAGCCACAAACGTGGCGTTAGGTGCATTTTTGGGTTTCCCTCATTTAACACACCTGATTCAACCCTTTGCAGCTCTTTTTTGTTAATTACCACACAGCTCTTGAGTTGAATCATTTATGGTGGCACAGGGAAAGAACTATGCTACACAGGGCTCTGGCCCTCTGGGTCTGGAGTTTGACACCCCTGCTGTAGAGTCTGGTATAAATAAATCTGTATTGAGATATAAGTGTTTTTGTCAGAAAAGCCCTATTCCGCAACTGGTCCATTCTGGCATTTTGCCCTCAGTGAATCCACTTGGGGACTACAAACATGGTGCCATTTACCTACAACTAGGAAGGAGGATCTCAGCTCTTTACTGGTCTATAGCTCTGACAATCAGAACCCAGAAAATTCAAAGGGTAGCCTGTATCATGAAGCAAGATTTCTTGCTGAGCTGGATAACATGTCGGATTTAAGGAAGTCTGATCTAAATGTAAATGAATGAAGATAAAGTCCATTTAAACTAGGGTGCCTTAACTTGTCAGATTTATCTGGGTAAGCAAGAAATCCACCTCAGTGATACAGGCCCCTGTTCTACGCTCAGGGGTGCCGACTCCCAGTCTTACCTCGCTCACCTCTCTGGAAAGCCACGATCTCCACTGTTGCCTTAGCAACCTCCCCCGACTCCTGGTCTGTGGCGATCACCTGGAAAGCACCACCGTTATTTACTTGTCTGTTTGTGAGGTGCGAGAGACCTCCTTCTTCTTCAAAATATCAGTGGTAGAATGTTTCATACTAATCTCAGTAATGTAGTTTGGGTTTCACCTTACCTCAAGGAAATCTTTCTCTGAAGCTGGGAGCAGGCTGCCCTTGGCGATGACATAGCCTTCCTGTGTCATATGATACAATCTTGTGTTGTTTGTCTTTGGCCACAAAGAATAGTGAACCTTGGGATTTATTCCCTAAAGATTAAATTAACATATAATTGAGTTTCTGAAACACTTGCCGTCATTAAGGTTTCACCTTGTATAACAATGAGAGTTTCTTTAGTTATTTCCAGCAGTTTTTCATGGACACTCATACGATGCAGGTCATCTAACCCAAGAAGCAAAGGGAAAGTCTGTCACAGGGCACACAGACACACACATGGACATATACACCCTAATCCCATACCCAGCCCTAACCTTAACCATAAAAATACACAGTGACCAAATACAATAGAAGACTTCTGGCCCAATTTCCCCTTGTGGCAACTGAGAAAATATCCGCACAACATCAAAATAACAAGCTTGTGGGGACATTTGGTAACAGTTCTGAGACATTCATTGACTGACACAACATACATTAGGACCTCATTTTAGAACCTATAGGAACCAGTCAGGGAGGGTGGGGGTCAAAATATGAATTTGGAGCAATGTGTGATGTGTTTTGCTGAGGCGGGTGTTCACATGGTGACCATATGCTTTAAATGTTCTGATGTGATATAAAAAAGAATGATATTAGATGGGACCAGAACATACTGTTGTTAGCGTTGGGTATTAAGCCCTCTATAAAAACCAGCTTGGATAGCCATGCTACAGCCCCATCATCATCATCACCATCACCATCATCATCATAAACACTCAGAGTCAGTCACCTGACACTGCAGAATTGGAGAAATTTGTTTTCAGTATATGAACGGACCTCCTTGGTTGATTTTCCATCAAAACCGATATGATACATGATAATCTGCTGCTAGAACAGAAAGATGGAGACTCTTCCCACAACATACATCTTGGAAGTCGCGATCGATGGCTTGGAGCAGCAATGCCTGGTTTCCGTGGGTGGAGACAAGCACGGACGATTCACTGCTCTCTGGGACGAACCCGACGTAGGTGCTGCTGTTGAACTGCAGGGCAAAGTGGTTCTGGGCCAAAATGCGGACCACTGCAGAGGTGATGGTGTACTTCCTGGGGTCATCGACCTGAGAGGCCTGCAGGTGGAGACTGTGGATACTGTTACCATACCAACAAAGATGTCACTGTGGTACTACCTCAGATTGTACTTTGCTGTGTTATTTTGAACTATGTACATCTCCTGACTTGTGATGACTGATTTATGATCAGTCATCTCAGAGTCTTAGTCCGCTGTGCTGATGATGTAACTGGAGTGTGTCACCCTCACCATGACCTGAAGCTGGAATGTTGGCATCAGCGGTCTGTGCTCTGCCGGTCTAGACATGGTTACTTCTCCACTTTGGTTATCAATGTGAAAGCAGCCATCGTCAGCACCTAAAAAAAAATATTGTGCAAAATAACGGAAACGCTTACATTAATATACCTGAGAACAGGGCCACCATTCTTCAAGAAGAAAAACCTCCAGTTCTTTGAGAAATGAAGGTGCTTCAGATCTACTCTGTGCTCCAGACCTTCCCATAAACGTTCGATGGCATTTAGATTGAGAGAAGACCACATCTGAATCTCAATACTGATACTTTATTGATCTTATGGGGAAGTCACTGTTTTACCTGCCCCATCTTGCTCTCCATTAGAAATACAGACAGGTGAGCGCAAGCTTTCAGTAACAGTGCAGGGTCAGTCAGTGTGCGGCACCACTGAAACAATCAAGGTTAAGGGCTTTGCTCCGGAGGCCCCAGGATTTGAACCAATCACCTTTTGATCACGAACACAAGAACCGACTGGCCCTCACCCTGTCCCAATAGGGCACCCGGGAGAGTGGCCTCATTATAAGACCAGGCAGAGCAATCAATGGGCAAAATGATGCCCACAAGGTGACTGCCAATAGCAGCAGTCTGGGCATCAGGCAGGGACTCTGCAGCTGTCGATGGGCCGCCTTCCTCAGCCAACACCACCCACTAATGAGCATTCGGTGTGGCTCACTGCTGTAGCCACGTTTGTAATGTGCTTTTGTTGCTTTTTCATGTCAGTTTTCCATCATTTCTTCCACCCCCTTGATAAAATCACACAAATTCTAATGCTGTGATAAAATATATTGGCAATTAATAAAGAATTTCAACAGTAATGAAATAATCTTCATTATGCAGTGTAGCCTTGTGTTACTAATTATTTACAGCAGGTAAATGAGCTCAGAAGGTAAAGACCCTGGTGCGGCTTATTTATGATACCTGACAGGATTGTGTATAGCAGCGGTGTATCCAGTCCTCTGTCTCCATCCACAGCACGAATTCGACCAGGAGAAAAAGGCAGCGTGATGTTCTGCAGGAGATACAGCAATCCCTGTTTCATTCTAATACTCAGAGCAAATGAGATCCTGTTGCTGAACTTCTTGATGCTGGCCATCTGCTCACCAAGTTGAGGTATTTCATGTTCAAAGAAATGGGTACCTGATGTGCCTCTGTCACGTTAACAGTGTAGATGGGGTTGGTGCAGATGGGGTGCACGGCATCCTGGGTTAGGGCTACACATGGCTGGAATTGTGGGTACTGGTCATCTCCATCCAGCACATCGATCATGATGGTCGCTGAAGTGTTGTACTTTTCTGGGGTGTTCATCTCCTTCATGTGATAAAAATAAGAGCAAGCTAAGAGTACCGTTACCGTCAGATGTGCGGGATGTACAGCATTGACAGTATCGTTACTGTCAGACCATGCGGTACCTGTATGTACAGCATTGACAGTATCGTTACCGTCAGATGTGTGGGATATACAGCATTGACAGTATCGTTACTGTCAGACCATGCGGGATGTACAGTATTGACAGTATCGTTATCGTCAGATGTGCGGGATGTACAGTATTGACAGTATCGTTATCGTCAGATCATGTGGGATATACAGCATTGACAGTATCGTTACTGTCAGACCATGCGGGCTGTACAGCATTGACAGTACCGTTACTGTCAGATGTGCGGGATGTACAGTATTGACAGTATCGTTACCGTCAGACCATGTGGGATGTACAGCATTGACAGTATCATTACTGTCAGACCATGCGGGATGTACAGCATTGACAGTACCGTTACTGTCAGATGTGCGGGATATACAGCATTGACAGTATCGTTACTGTCAGACCATGCGGGATGAACAGTATTGACAGTATCGTTATCGTCAGACCATGTGGGATATACAGCATTGACAGTACCGTTACTGTCAGATGTGCGGGATATACAGCATTGACAGTATCGTTACTGTCAGACCATGC